>JAVQJF010020036.1:0-24666 GCA_036023855.1 Gadopsis marmoratus
CGAGGTTTCTGCCTGTTAAAGGCAGTGTTTCCTTGCCACTGTCTCCTAGTGCTGCTCCTGGTGGAAATGTTGGGTCTGTACATATAGAGTTGGTCTAGACTTGTTCTATATTAACAAGCGCTATGAGATAACTCTGTTATGATATAGAGCTATAGAAATAAAACTGAATTGAATTAATTAAAATGTAATTACACCTATACACTTGTGCAAGGTGTGCAAACATTATCTGCGGGATGTGCAAAGGTCACAGTATGCAAGTATGCAAATTGTCTTGGGGCTTACATTAATATAATGTGTAGATTATGTAATGCTGTAATTTGTAATAATGTAATTATTGTTAGATGCTGTAATTTCTTCAGCTGCCACAGGAAGTACATTCTCTGCTGGGCTTTCTTGGTGAGGGAGCTTGTCCTGCAGCAGAGCCGGGATGATGGTGTTGAAGGCAGAGCTAAAATAAACAAACAGGATCCTGGGGAGTCTAGGTGCCAGAGGATGTAGTGCAGGGCCATGTTCACTGCGTCGTCCACAGACCTGTTGGCTCTGTAGGTGAACTGCAGTGGGTCCAGCAGAGGGTCGGTGATGTCCTTTAGGTGGAACAGCACAAGGCGCTCAAATGACTTCATCACTACAGAGGTCAGGGTGACGGGTCTGTAGTCATTAAGTCCTGTGGGCCTTGGCTTCTTGGGGACGGGGATGATGGTGGAGGCCTTGAAGCAGACTGGCGCAGGTCTCCAGTGAGGTGTTGAAGATGTCTGTGAACACCGGAGACAGCTGATCAGTGCAGTGCTTCAGGGTGGAGGGAGGGACAGAGTCGGGCCCAGCTGCTTTGCGGGGGTTCTGCCTCTCGAACTGACTGTTGACATCACACTCCAGAATGGAGAGAGTCGTCACTGTGGTGGGGGGGGTCTCTGAGGTGGCCCAGGTCCCTGTTGTGGTGGGAGAGGTGGAGGTACTGGGATGGAGCTGGTGGATAGAGTCACGGGGGATGGTGTTAGGAGCAACACACTGATCTTCAAAGCGACAGTAGAAGTCGTTCAGGTCGTTGGCCAGGCGCAAGGCGTTGATGGAGGGGGGGGGCTTTGGCCTGAGTCTGCCTGAGCCCCTTCAGACAGACGCACAGTTGTTAGCTGAGAACTGGTGTCGCAGTCTCAGAGTACAGTCGTTTAGCTTCTCTCACCGCCTTGCTAAACCTGTACTTGGACTCTCTGAACCCGGCCCTGTCCCCACTCCTGAACGCTTCTTCCTTCTCCAACCTCAGCTGTCTGAGTTTAGCTGTGAAACAGGGCTTGTCGTTGTTATAACTCACCCTGGTGCCTGATGGAATACAGTAGTCCTCATATAAGCTGATATATGACGTCACAGCTTCTGTGAATTCCAGTCCTGAAAACATCCCAGTTAGTGCAGTCCAAGCACGCCCGAAGATCCTCCTTAGCTTGACTCAATCCAACCACTTCCACTCAGTGTAAGAGCACACATCTTACAGAGTCATGTCATTTCACTGTTCTGGTCTAACTCGTCACCTTTCCAGGGTGTTTTGACTCAGACGTCATCTATTTTCTGTACAAACGTGTCTAAAGTCTAATCCCAGAGTCAGTCCATCACATTACAAACAGTAGGACAACTTAATAACACACCAGTATTCACTATTTTCTGTTTTGTCCTTCTGACCAATCACATGGCTTGCTCCTCACCTGATGACCCGGAAGGGGGTGGGGCTCCAGTTTTCTGCCAGATGGTTGCCTCAGCTGCCAATCTCCTGATGTAAACCTCATCAACATCCAATAAGATGTTCTCTGGTTTGATGTCAGTGTGGATAATCTTACACTTAGTGTGGAGGTAGTCCAGACCCTGCAGCACCTGCAAGCACACAGCTGAGTCACTGCCAACGTCTACCTGGGACAACATGCCAGGGTCACTGTGCGGCTGTAGTGTTATTTCTGTGTGTTACCTGTCTTATGATGGTCTTGACACAGACCAGAGGAAGTCCCATGTAGTTTGACTTAATGATCCACTTTAACAGCTGGTGGCCCAAAACCTCCAGAACCATACAGACATCTGAGAGAGGCTGAGGAAACTACTGACTGACACAAACAGACAGACAGACAGACAGACAGACCATGTTGAAGGATACGGACTCCATTGACTCCAGAGATCTTGAAGTCATCAATCAGCTGGACGATGGTTTCTCTGTAGGGGTCAGAGGGGTCACTATCTCTCACCTGTATACAAACAAGCTGGTTACCTGCGTACTGAGCACTTGCTTTAATTCAAGATCAAAATGTTGTTGTGGGAGCGACGAGGAAAGATGTAGTACAGATTACACAGATTTCAACGTCGTTACGGCAACAATGGCCCACTTTGTTTTATAATTAACATTCAGATTTTTTCATCCAAATCATATAATTTCCTTGCAGCTCTGTAGCGACTGCAGGCCTCTGCAGATGTAGCCACAGATATAACCTGTGTGTGTGCAGGAGACTCACACATCTAAGCAGTTTGATCTCATCCAGAGCCGTCTCAGTGTAATGTGGCGCACTCTTTACCACCTTCAACGCCACAAAACGCTTCTTCCTAAACACAGACACAGATTCAGAGGACGTGACAGGACGGTAACAGAATCCTTGTAAAATCAAAAAATCTGTCAGAAAAGTGTGTGTGTGTGTGTGTGTTCTGTGTCGTACTGCAGGTCCCAGCAGAGCCAGACTGTAGAAAAATGTCCCCAGCCCAGTTTTCTGACCACATGGTACCTCCCGTTAAACAGATCACCGATCGTCACCGGATAGTAACCACCTGGAACACAAACAGGACAAACTGTAGAAAACCCAACTACTGGTAGGCGGACCGGGGGTGTCGCCTCTATTGGCTCCCCCTCTCCGTCTCATCTCTCTTCACTTGATCATCTCCTTTCTGAGACTGAGGTTGTCTGAGAGGAAGTCTGTAGTTCTGTGGCTGTATGTCTTAGACATGAAGAGAGGAGCAGAGCTGTCAGCTGATCACCACCTGGTGGTGAGTTACAGACCTGGCTGAGGCTCCTTGCTGCGAGTTCTTCAACTCCCTCCAGGGGAATCCTGCATTGCAGGGGAGGTTGGGGACATGGAGTCCACGTGCGTCAGGTTCAAAGCCTCGATTGTGCTCCTCAGGAGTTGTGGTCATTGGTGCCTGATGTAGCGGCAACCTGAGAACCCACTGGCCCAGAGGACATCTGAAACAGCAGACAGGTATGAAGAGTCCAGAAGGACTGCAGCTTTTGTGGTCATCAGGTGTGGGAGAGGCCATGGAAAAGGACTTTCAGTCCAGGTAGGGGACTATTTGGAACCCAACTGGCACATCCTTCATAGAGAAGCCAGAGCTGGAGAACTTGGAGGAAGACTAGTTCATTTCTGTCGCAGAGGTCACTGAGGTAGTGAAGGAGTTAGGGAAAACACAGTGGTACCGGGTGTGGACATTGTGATATTTGTGAAAGCTTCTGTCAGGCTGCTAAAAGGAAACTCTGGCTGATTGTTGAACCTCAAATTCAGGAGGACTGATCTGGTCTGGAACAGTGGACCAGCTGTCCACTCTTGCATGGATCCTGGAGGGGTCATGGTAGTTTGTCCATCCAGACTACAGGAGTCAGCTGAGGTGATTCAGCATCTGATCCTCCCTGGGGAGGAAAAGACCCCAGTGCAGACGCAGAACAAACTGGATTATGGATTATATATCCCATCAGACTTCGGGGATGCATCGAGTTCCTTTAGGAGGAGCTGGAGGACGTATGGGTTACTTTACTTAGCCTGCTGCCACGGTGACCCGGACTCAGATAAGCGATGGATCAAATTCTCATCACTCAAGGATATCAATCAAAACCATCTATTTTGGGTAATTTACTGTAAACACATACGGCTCAGCCGTAACATCCAGACAGCACGGCGTCCTGAGCGGTTTTCTCTGTGTTCTGACTCCTTTCTATCAGAACCAGCATCACTTTTCCAGCAGTTTGAGCTACAGAAGCTCTTCTGTTGGATCGGACCACACGGTCCAGCCTTCGCTCCGCATGAGCCTTGGCCGCCCATGACCCTGTCGTCGGTTCAGTGGTTCTCCTTCTTTCGACCACTTTTGGTAGGTACTGACCACGGCAGACCAATATAACGAGATAATCAATATTCTTCACCTGTCAATGGACATAAAGTTATGGCGGTGTAAACTGTGCAGCAGGTGGAGCTGTTTAACTCAAGACAAGTACTGACTCCTGTATTATTCTGTTGGCTCACTGTATCAGAAGAACCACAGAGTACTTATCATCAGTAATGTAATCTACCTGCATCACTCAGCAGTCAGTTCAGTTTTCTAGGATAAATCAGGAAATAAACGCTCACCTTTGCAGTAATCTGAAGGGTCTTCCTGCTCTTCATCGTCAGAGCCCAGCAGCTGTGCAGGGGGCGGGGTTAACTCTGGAGGGGGTGGGCTCAGATATAGGGGGGGTGTGGTCAGTTGAGGGGTGGCTGATGACATCACTGGAAGCAGACCAATGGGGGGACCCAGAGAGTCGAGGGAGCAGAGGAAGGAGGCGGAAGATGAGCAGACGGGCGAGTAAAGGGGCGAGGAAATACTAGACGTGAAGGTCACCGAGGTCAGCAAGAAGGGGTCGGGGTGGGAGGGGCTTAACGGAGGGGTGGGAGGAGCTTTGGCAGAATGGTGTAGAGAAACTGACAGTAATTCAGAGGCATTGTGGGTAATTGTGTGTGGTAAGGTTGGAGATGATTTGAAGGGATCTGTTTGGCCATCAGAGAGACTCTGAGTGACATTTTGAAGAGTTATGTCAGGCAATCTGGAGGAATTCTGGGAAACATTTTGCTTAACAGTTGGCGGTGATTGGCTGGGAGTGTGGGCGAGATTTTGAAATGTGGTGACAGGTGATTGGCGGAATATCTGAGGACTCACTGGTGCTGTCAGGGGAGTGTTTAGAGGGGGTAGTGGGGCGGTCTGGGGGGTACTTTCAGGAGGTACCAGGGGTGTTACCAGGGTATCTACTGTTTCCAGAAGCTGTGGTGGCGAGGGGGTTTGGGGGACACTCTGGGGGGGCAGCGGGATGGTTTTGGAGGGTAACCTGGTGGTGTGTGGGTGTATTTGTTGAGGTGTTGTGGTGGATTCATGGAGATCTTCAGTACATGTTGACGCACTTTCTGGAGATGTGGTGGTTTCTGGAGGATTTTGGGGGGGAAGCCACGGGGTTTGGGGGTAACTCTGTGACAATGTTTGGGGTAGGCTGCTGCTGGCATTTAGACTCTGAAGGTCACAGAGGTCATCTGACCTGAAACAGAGGGAAAGAAGGTATTACACCAGGACTCCACAGCCTCTCTCTGATACAATCTGACATCACACCCACCTCAGTCAATGATTGGTCAGCTGTGTGGAGGTGAGAAAGTAGGCGGAGTTTGAACATCTTTGTTGTAAAGCACTTTGAACTGCATTTCTTGTATGAAAGGTGCTATATATTCATTCATTAACCATACTGCTTATCCCGAAGGGCCGCAGTATGGTTAATGAATGAAATAAAGTTTATTATTATTATCTCTCAGCTCTCTTTTGTCATTCAACTATTTCTGTTTTCAGAGAGACTGTCTGGAAATGTCCTTTTATTCAATTCAATTTTATTTATATAGTATTAGAAAAATGTGCATAAGTTTAACCCTGATTGCTGTGTGTGTGCACGTATTTTTCCCTCATGAGTGTGTAGTAGAAGCTCTCCAGATTGAACTAGGACGCTGTTCATTCTCCTCGCTGCAAGTAAAAGATCACGTAACCAAAACGGTTTGACTCAGTGCCTCTCTTCTCTTGGTGTTCTGTCTTTTGGTAACTGACTGGAGAATTGACCCGACATATAGTGCTACAATCATAACAGAGTTATCTCATAGCACTTTTATTGCATTTAAACAATATCAACAGCCCTGTTGTAAGGGTCATCATCAAGGGTCATGATGATGTCAGTCTGACCACATCCACATTATCAGGTGTGTTTTTGCATGAAACAAATAACATGGATCAAATATCTGTGACTCACACACACAGCTGCTCCCCATGAGTCACGGACATTGTCGAGGTTCGCCTGAGCTGCACTGAAATAGACTGAAGAGTGTGTGTGTTTCTGTGTGTGTGTGTGTGTGTGTGTGTGTGTGTGTGTGTGTGTGTGTGTGTGCGTGTGTGTGTTTCTGTGCTTCTGTGTGTGTGTGTGTGTGTGTGCGTGTGCTTCTGTGTGTGTGTGTGTGTGCGTGTGCTTCTGTGTGTGTGCGTGTGTGTGTTTCTGTGCTTCTGTGTGTGCTTCTGTGTGTGCGTGTGCTTCTGTGTGTGTGTGTGTGTGTGTTGTGGGATCATGATTCAGTCTCTGGTTCTATTATTGGAGCTGAGTCTCTCCAGGCCGAGCACCAAACCTGTTTCTGTCAGCAGGACACCAGCTAGCTTAGCACAAAGACTGGGAGGAGGGGGAACCTGTTAGCCTAGCTGTTTGATATCATGTTGATCTTGTTTGCTGTGTATTTTAGATCCTTCTTGTAATCAAAGACATAGCGCAGAACTTCCATTGTAAAACTGCAGTTTTAAGTCGTTCCCTCTGAGCAGTCACATATAAAACACAGTAAACGCTCACTCTGACCTAATGTTCTGGTTCTTTTCAAACTGTCGCAGGTTTTGATGCCATAAGTTTGGATTGGCAGGGACATATCTTCACTCTATGTCATGAAAACATTGTGTGTAGATCTAAAATGTTACCTCGATGTTTCCTGGTACACCCTGGAGTCTTAGACTGGCCAGTGGAGGAGACACCCAGTTTTACCCTGAGCATCAGATGGAGTAGTTGGAAAAACATAAAAAAAACACATGCCTGATTGGCGGTACTGTGAGTACGGTTTATGTATTACATGTGTATGTATTGTAAATAATCAGTTACTGAACTGCAAACAACTCTGACTCTTTGAAAGTGTCACACCCAGCCAGTGATGAGTGCTGCTTAGATTCCACACCATAAACACTCCTGTAACTTCCACCAGCAGAAATAATGAAATAAAACACACATATATGAGCTCAGCCGTGGGCATCACATGACTGCGTTACAGCATCATGGGGACGCAGATGCAGAACACAGGACCCAGCAGTTCGGTCACTTTCCAACACTAACTGCTGCTAACATTTCTATTTGTACTGAAGGATCCAGCCCATCATGTGAAGCTGCAGGCTAATGAAGATCATTGGGGGGGGTCTGGTCTAAAGTCTCTGCTGGTTCATTACCGGCTCTCGTCTGTCCGGACTCTCCGGTGTTTCTTGCCTCTCCGCCGGTGTTTCTTGCCGGTGGCGGCCGTGTTTCCTGTTCCTGCACCGACTGCTGCTGAGGAGGGACCAGACACACAATCAGCAAACACACGTTTCAGATGTGGTCCTCCTGTGAACCTGGTCCTACATCAACACCCAACCATGACACTATTACACAGGATCAGCTGTACGAGTCCCAAGCATCTGTAAATGTCGGATTTTTAGAGTCTGGCTGACCCAGAAACGTCAGAGACAGACAGACAGACAGACAGACGCAGTCACAGCCTGGTACCGTTAGCTAATGGTAGCTAGTTATCCAGTTATTCCTGCTCTGAGTCACCGAATCAGACATCAGACTGCATCGACAAGACTGACGGTTGAACCGGGGTACCGACCCGTTTCAGGAGTACTTTACCTATCAGCATCCTGGCTCCCGGTCCACAGACCGAACCGGGTCAGAGTGGTCTATCCCGGCTGGGCTGACGGTACTCTGACAGCTAGCTCGTTAGCCGGCTGAACTTCAGTAGAACCCGGAGACAGTCCGTCCAGAAACCTACCCGGGTCAGAACGGGTCAGTGCGGAGCAGCGGGGTGAACATGAGCCAGTGGCCTGTCAGTTAGCCCAGTTAGCCCAGTTAGCCCTGTTAGCCCTGTTAGCCCTGTTAGCCCTGCTAGCCAACAGCTGACGGTTCTCTGTCAGTTAGCCCGTTAGCCTCGTTAGCTAACAGCTGATGGTTTACTGTCAGTTAGCCTGTTAGCTCCGTTAGCTCCAGCTGCAGATCAGCGGCTCTCCCTGCAGTCCGGCCCGGTCAATACCACCTCGGCACCGGGTCCACTCGGCTATTCTGGGTGTGTTTCCTTTGCTGCTCCGGTCCTACCGTTCATGGTCTCAACAGCTGCTGACAGCCTGACACCGGACACCGGGCTCTGCGCATGCGCAGTGACCGGCCACGCTGAGACGGGACCTAAACTGGGAGCAGTGGCGGATCTGGATCACTTTAACACGGGGGCCGGTGGGTGTCCCCGCAGGGACAGACAGCTGTGGGTGTCCCCGCAGGGACAGACAGGACACCTCTGCAGGTAAATGACAACAGGACACAGACAATAACTTGATTGTACTGAGTGAAACACTGTCAGGTCATCTTCCTCTTCAGTTTGTCCTCCTCTGCCTCAGCAGAACATGTGATTACAGTAAACTACAAACAGTGAAAGTCTGGATGGATGTTAGAGGACGTTTGTAGCTTCACATCTGTTACTGACACTGTTGTTTTAATTCTATAGTCTCCTGCAGACTTTGACTAAAACCATGATTCAAACACCGTGAGTCAAAGTGGACACTGAGTCCGTGGTTCTGTGTAGCAGCGAGAATCTGATGTCTGCTCAGATTCAGTCGGTCTGGTATCGTTTTTTTTATTCAGATGTTCTTGTTCAAAACATGACCACTTTGACTTCTTTTGTTAGATTACAAAAAGAGCTTTTTGTTTTATTTATATATATATATCTCATATAAATCATAGCTTTAAAACATTTAGACAGCCAACTGTTAAAATTATAACTTTATTTTTACATGATACAAATTGTGTTTGGCCTCCTGCCTCTTCACAATAAAAACACATTTCCATTGCAGACTGACTCGCCTTCATCGTCGTCCTCATCCTCAGACAGGTATTTACAGGCACATTTACACACTGTTAGCAAACTGTACACAGTCAGTAGGAAAGCAGTCTGTCAGACGTAATGAAGCACATTACAACTGATCCTGGATTTATTTTATACAAACCCTTTAAAGTTTTATTCCCTTGTAGAAAAAACGTTTCATTAACAAACACAGCTCAACCAATCAGAGCTGAGGATCTGTTTCATCATGTCCCAGAAGATTAGAAAACTGTACAGAGATCAGGAGGTTAAAGGTCAAACTGTGACCCTCCATTTACATACATCATCAGTGACACAGCAGAGTTGAAGCTCCGCCTCTTGTCTTAATTTTTAAAAAGAATTTGCTCGAAGAAGCACCGTACATCATCTTCATCATCGTCATCATCACATGCATGCAGAAGTCTAATCTGATCAGAGAACTACAACTACGGGTCAAACACAGGCTCAAAAAACACGCAAGGCAAAAACACAGAGGTGAGACGTTCAGATTAAACAGCAATAATAATCAGAAATATTAGAAGAAGAAAAGTACCGAAGCTGCGATCAGTCAGCAGGAAGATTCAACAAAAGTCTCTTTTTATAACTAAATCTGACAATTTTCTCTTTCAGTTCAGCAGCAGAGATGATGGCTGACTGTTCATTTATTGCCTGATGGCTTCAGTCTCAGAGTCCATTTACTCTGACAAACATACAGTGAGAGTCCAGAAATTATCCGGGAGAGTCCAGAAAGTCTCCTGTCAGGAGATTCCAGGAAGATTCCAGTCATGCGACTCCAGGAGAATCCAGGAAGCATCTTGTCAGCGAGTCCAGGAAGTATCCTGCACCAACAGCGGTCGTAGTCAACAGCAGAGTTACACTCTGACGGGGTCGGCTACACCAGCTGAATCTCCACAGAGAAAACACACTAACAACTACAACAAGAAACTGTTGGCATGGAGACACAACTAATAACCTCCAGGCTGAATCGAAACCTTCAACCTGGACCTGCAGACTCAGGCCTAGTGGTTGTCATGGCACCGCTCTGTGAGGCAGCGAGGGGGCAAACAGGTTATTGACCCTGTAACCTCTCAGGTTCTCCATACTGGTTATTTGCTAAACATGTGCTGCTTTACGTATCGATAGAGAAGGTGGATGTGTACAGTAGAACGTTTAACACTGATAATATATTCAGATCAAGCCACACCGTATGTGCTCCAACTGATTTGGTCTTAGTTGAATTAAAACAACCTTCCCAATAATCATTAGCGCTCTTGACTCTTTACATCCTAACATGTCCTGAGCTCGGAGTGAGGGATGTTAGCTGTTGGTAGCATCAGCTAGATAAAAACAGCACCATACACGCTCACTGGCTGCAGCTGTGTTTGTTCACTTTAATCCTCCTGAAGACAACAATCATCTGTTTTCAGTTACACGCTTCATACAAGGTTTCACAAAGAGCCAGTGTGCTGGGTGGTCTGTAGGTAGACCACGGCCACAGACAGCTAGTTTCAAACAACTGACTGTAAACCTTCAGCTGTTATAATATCAGCAACTAACAGCTAGTTGCGAGCAGCTAGCATGATACCAGCTGCGTGTAGCTGGCTGACGTTACTTCCAACACACAGCTAGTGCTCCAGTGTTACGCTAGCTGTCCTAACATCCTGTCAGTAACATTCTCCAAAAGGTTATAAGACCTAGCATAATATCTGTAATCCCAGTTCTTTCTTTAAACACGTTATAAAGGCGCCGCATTTCCTGACAAAACAAACTCGGTTCATTCAGGAAGTGAGTGAGCGAGTTGAGATTGTGTTTGTCAACCTAGCATGATGTCATGGTAGTTGTTATGCAATACAATGTTATGCTAGCTGCTTATAGCGTCCATCCAGGCATGCTGAGACTGTTGGGGGTATTTGTACATGAGGGTTTGTGTAAGTTGCTGTTGTTGCCCCTTCCTGAATGTATCTTCCCATGATGCACTGGGACACATGATCAATAAGACTGCTGTCAAAACAGATAGACAGACAGCGCCACCTAGCTGCAAGAGTGAAGGCACAGCTGGGATAAATAGGTATAAATAGGCCTAGGACTTACAGTATGTACACATAATAAGTTAGTAACTACATAACACACACATACACACACACAATTTAAACCACGCCCACCCCATATTTCGGATTGTTACAGCTCTTTGTTCATTCAGCAGGTTCAACTTTAATACTAAACTCTATTTTCAGTGTGATTCTAGTTTCTGCTCATCCTTCTGTTTCCCAGCTTTTCAACAGTCACGTAAAAATGACTAGGAACCAACATGTTAGCGCGAAGAAGCTAACTAGCTACATCACTAGCTTGTAAACTACCCATTGAGGCAGCTGGTAGCTCTACAGGTAAAGGCCCATCTGCATCTTGAGGTGATTTATTTAACCAAAAAACAAAGTATAAAGGCTTGGTCACATCTGCATTTCAAGCCGCAACATTTGGTGCAGAATCTGTTCATTTCAATGGAACTGCTGAACTCAGCGGTGAAGTAAATCTGTTGACCAACAGGAAGCTATCGTAGCTTATTAGCTGTGTGTCACCATCCAGTTGTATTGAAGCTCGCCTGTCAGAGTATAAACTACAGCTGGTCTGAAGTAAGGCGTCTCACAGGAAGTGATGCGACAAACACGTCTCTTGGATAAACAGTGTGAACTTTCGGTCCCATTAGGGGGCTATTTAATTAGCTGCCTGTGTGTTTAGCTTTAGCTGGGCCTGAGTAGTTCTAGCACGGTCCAAACCACATATCTCATGAGGATTCGTGGATTACCTGCACTATGATCAGATCTTACAATCTGACCTTGACCATAAACATTTGTTCACATTTACCAGATGAATCCACCGACTGTGATGAATCTATTCCACAGCAGCTGAAAGAGTTTGGCTCTGATTGGTTGCCCTGACTGCGTTGTGATTGACAGGAGGTGGAACTTAAGTGTTGAAAGTAGATATGTTTTTAACTCTATAAAAATGTACCAGATTCAAAAAGGGCCCCTGAACCCAAGATCAGCTAGTTCATCATTTATTTATTCTTTCAAATAAACTGACACAGGAACAACCGGACCCAGACCTGACTGGACCAACAAGCAACTGGCCCACAGTCTAACTGGACCTGACAGCAACTGAATCCAAACCTGCATGCACCCGAAGATAATGCAAATAATCCTGACATAATATGAAAATACTTCAGACTCGAGGTCTTCACAGGTCCGATCCCAAACTGACCCATGGAAAACCTACCTGACGTGACAAAATACAATTTCAACAAAAGTGATCTGATCCGAAAGGGACTCAAGGAATGACCGGTATGGCTGATAAATACACACAGTACTTGGCATATGTTGTCAGGTCCAGTAGATTTAGGCTGGCATTTATACAAACCTGAGAACGCTGGTGAGTCAACCTGGACTCGACCTGGAACTGAGGAAGACTGGAAAGACTGGGAGCCAGTGCGGGTCGGGTCAGGTCCTGAGGTGGTCAGGTCAGGGGTCGAGTTTACTTGAAGAGCTCCAGGTAGAAGACTTAGTCTGTTACTAAGAAAACATCAGAAACTGGAATCACAGTGAACATGTGATTTTAAAAACCCTCCCTGATTCTGTTATTGCGTTCAGAGTAAAATTCCCATTTCACTACAGGTAGGGATCTTTAAAGCTCCTGACATGCAGAGTTGTGCTGGTTTCAGTAGTAAAAGTAAAAAATATTGTCAGCAATACTGTTAAAAACATCCAGCATGTCTGCGATCAGCAAGTCAATAATCAATATATGTGATCAGAATAGAAACTAGCAAAATTGTGCTTTCTGACTCCACACAGACAGCAGAGCAGCAGGGAACTCTGGGAAATGTAGTGCAAGGCAGCAGGTGATGGTGATGTTCCCTGATCTGATTGGTTAGATTGTCGTTTTCTGTTATCAGGTTGGTCTAACGCCGGGTTACGGTTTGGTTTAGGTCTGGATTCAGGTCAGTTTAAGTTCAGTTTGAATGCTGCTCCGGAGTGAAGGAATCTACAGAACTGGGATCTCCTGAGTCTGACTATAAAAACCTCATATATCCCCAACACACACACACACACACACACACACACACACACACACAGCAGGAAGACAGTGTTGACACGAGTCCAATGATTTCTGAGATTCAGCCTCTCAGAGTTGCTGAAGATGCTCAACAGGAAGCTTCTTCATCCTCCCCTTGCTCAGCGGGGGCTGCAAGTGTCTTCAGGGTCACAAGGTCAGAGGTCATTGCTTCCTGTAGGTAGGTTGATGGAGTCAGAGGTCATCAGAGGTCAGTGACCTTGTTCTCCACCAGGGCAGCGACCTGCTGCAGCCGATAGGCCAACTGCATCTTCTGACCTGAACTGTCCTCCTCCAGAGACATGATGATCTAAGAGACAGACAGGTACAGGGAGAGAGACAGATAAAAGACACTTTATTTCTCTCACACTTTTTGATGTGATATCTGTGGTGATGTCGGGTCACATGACCTCGTTATAAATGTGGACATGTGTTCCCAACTTTGATAAATGTGTAGCAGGCTGTGAACCAATCAAAACTGCATTTACTGTAGCAGCAATAGCAACCTGAGGTTAAGAGACAAAATAGGAAAACGAACAAAGAAATAAAAATGTTGTGTGTGTGTTACCTGGTCGTAATATTTGTTGATGTATTTATAGAGTTCATGAAGAGCAACAAGACTATTCATCTCTGAGGCAAAACTCTGCAGAGACAAACAGACAGATAGACAGACAGTATTAAGTCAATGTTAATGTGTTTCCTTCAGTAGATATGCAAACTGTATTTCAGACAGTTTCTGGTTACTGACCCCAGACAATTCAGTCAGCGTGGAGTTCATCTCCTGATAACAGCCTGACGCAGCGCTGTGGATATCACTGTAATACCTACACACACACACACATTTATATGGTGTCACTTCAGTATAACGTGTTCACAGAAACTATCATTCTTTCCTTATTTACAGTGTCAGTAAGGCTTGTGTCTGAAGCTGAGTGAAGTGAGTACATTTCTATAGTAACTGTACTGCAGTGAGCGAGTGTTTCTATGGTAACTGACGGTACTGCAGTGAGCGATTGTTTTTGCGGTGACTACTGCAGTGAGCAAGTGTTTCCGTGGTAACTTTACTGCAATGTTTCTGTGGTAACTGTGCAGGAGTGAGTGTGTTTCAATGTTAAGTGTAGGGCAGCATTCATGGTGAAATGTACATGTTAAACTGAAACAGTGGTAACTCTGACAGGAAGCTGTCTCACCTCTCCACCAGTTGTTTGTATCGGGGGATCTCTCTAGCGTACAGCAGCTTGTTGACAGGAGAGTCCTGATTGGATCAAAGTTACCATGACACATAACTACACCACACAGAGTTAATACAGGTACAGCCAGGTACTGTCACAGTAAACATACAGACAAACATTTGTTCCTCATCCAAATTGAGGGTCTGAGGACAGATATTAGGCTATATAAATAGAATTAACTTGACAAACAGAGATAGACTGGTCTTACCCTCCCCACTTTGTGCTCAGAGGTGGTGCAGGAGTCAATGAAGGTCTGTGCGATGACAGACAGGACGGCGTCGATGCTGTCGGTCACCTGAACGTCCAAAACAAACTGAGGATTCTTAAGGATGTTCACCCAGAACCTGAGAGGAAGACTGCAGAGAGACAGACAGGTCAGAGAGACAGACAGGCCAGAAAGACAGACAGGCCAGAGAGACAAACAGGTGTCCAGGTGTGTTTGTCACCTGTTGGTCTTCCAGATGTGGACAGTCTCCGGGTCGTCAATGCCGTGTTTCTCTGCCATGTCGTCCAGGAAGTCGAAGAAGAATCGTACAGCAATCGGAGGAGGACGCTTTGTACTGAGGATCGCCACGAAGACGTCGTCCACAAACTTCTGCAATGTCCCCTACAGAGAGACAGACAGGTAGCGAGAGACAGGTTGTAGTTTTATGTGTGTGTTACCTTCATGGACAGCAGTCTGGTCAGGTAAATCTCAGGTGAGTATATGTGTGTGTTACCTTCATGGACAGCAGTCTGGTCAGGTAAATCTCAGGTATGGCTTTGGCTCGCTCTCTCTCCCTCATGCTGCTCTTTCTGTGTTTTGGGATTTCAGGATCTTCGCTGCTCTTCACCAGGTGCCACGGACGCAGACCCTCCTCCTCCTCACCCTCCAGCATAGGCGTTTCTATGGAAACCACACACAGACTGTCACTCACCATGAAAACCATAAGAAAACACCATCTCAAACAGAGTAGAAACCTCATATCTGACAAAACAACAGAGGTGTTCTCTGGGGTTCTAAATGGTTCTCTTTGTGCTAGAATTGGGTTCTAGATGTTCTAGATAGTTCTCTTTATGTTAGTTATGGGGCTATGTGCTTTATGTGGTTCCCAATGTATTGGCTATTGGTTCTAGAAGGTTTTCTTTGTGTTTGTTTGGGTTTTTGTGTGTCCTTGCATTGGGTCTGGGTTCTAGGTGTTCTAGATGATCCTCTGTGCTATTTCTGGACTTCTTTGCTTTGGATCTTTCTGTGCTGGATCTGGGTTTCAGATGTTCTTGATATTCTAGATGTTCTACTACTACTGTTCTGTCGTGCTGGGTTGTCGATGTTCCACATGTTCTATATTGTTTAGATGTGTTGTGTTCTTACTTTCTCCAGTCTGGAAGACCTGGTTGACTCCACCCGAACTCTGAAAACGAGGAATCAAAGCGACTGTCGCTCCATCTGGAACCTGAAGAACGAAAGAGGGGAGTTTAATATTTAACTGATGGGGTGTGAACAAGGCCAAGGGGAGGAAGTTTGCGAGAGAAGAAGAGGAACTGTTGTTACCTTGTAGTGCTGAAGAGTGTTAAGTCGTTTCCAACGACCTTGAACCACCGCTGTGACATCATCATCTGACAGGGTCAGGTGACCTGCCTGACCTGAGCGCCACTCTGTCAATCAAACACAGAAACTCAGGTCAGTATGAGCTGTTAATCAAACCAGACAGGTGAGACAGGTGAGACAGGTATGTGTGTGTGTGTGTGTGTGTGTGTACCCAGGTCCAGACTGTCTGCTGCTGGTCTCTGAGAGAACGGAGCTCCTCTGTAGACCTGATCCAGTATCTTATCCTTCACCTGCACACAGACAGAAAGGTAAGAGAGACAGGTGAGAGACAGATAGACTGGTGGTAATTAGACAGGCACTCAGTCAGACAGACAAGACAGGAAGGTGAGAGGCAGATAGACAGATAAGGAACAGATGGACAGACAGACTAACAGACAGACAGGTACCTGTGTGATGGTGTCGGTGTCGAGGACTTTAACAGGACAGGGTTGAACCTCGACTCCATTCTTCACCAACACTGTCAGAGTCTGTGAGAGAGAGACAGGTAGAGAGAGACAGACAGGTACAGAAAAGTCAGACTCCCAAGTGTCCACGTCAAGACGAACATATTAAAAAACCTCGACTTGAACACAGTGTGGTGGTCGTCACCACCAGCTCATCCATGGTTGCATCAGGACACCTTGTTGACACTTTATGATGTACTTGCATTGTCCAGGTGTGTTATTGTTGCCTACTGTTGAAGTGTGTGTGTGTGTGTCTGAGTGTTGCCGTGGTTACCACAGCGCAGTAGTCAATGTCCTCTCGCAGCAGGTGGCTGTCATTCAGTGTTCGTTTGGCTTTTCCCGTCACAACGTCCACCGGCCCTTTATCCACCTGATACTTTATGGCTCTATAGAGCATGTAGAGGGGCTCCCCCGCCACCTCCTGACAAAGATGAGGGTGAAACAGGCAGCGGGAATGAGACAGAGACAGGTTAGTGTTTCTACAGACAGACAAGCAAACAGACAGACGGGCATTTACCTTGAGGAAGGAGTAGAGGCAGATCGACATCCAGTTGGTCAACATCTTCTCTACAACCGTCTCTGTCCTGAAACACCGACACACACAGACAGACAGAAGGACTTTGAAGTCTGGATAAGCAAAAGACCAACAAACATAACAAACATACATTTCGGAAAACCTGGATCAGATTAATCAGATGGTCAGATTCCAGGCGTCGACACTGACACTAAACTGGCCCGAGTGCTGAATCAAATTTGCTGGTGCAAGAAGCGATGGAGCTAAAGGAGGAGGCTGTTCAGCTCAGGGAACTCCCAGATCATCAGACTGATATCCTGAGCCAGGATCAAGGTCACGTCCATGAGTGGATGAACCCTGAGATGCTAAAGGTCATGGACATTGTGGGGCTTTTTTGGTTGACGCATCTTTTCAATGTCTTGTGGCAAACTGGCTTGGTGGTTCTTATTGTCTGAGTGTCTTGCTGGGGACAGTCAGTCAAACACCATCTCTGTGGGTATTAGACTCTGCCGGGGTTTTCCCTCTTTGCAGATTCTGTTTTTGATTTTCAAGGACAGATTCAGAGGATGTGGTGACCTGACTGCATCTTTGCTTTTAGCTGAAAATGTTCTTATGTTGGTTTATCAGACCAAGGCCTCCAGTGCACCTTTGGTTGGTTTTTGGTGGACCACTTTGGTGGACCACCTTAGGATCCTCCAGGAGGGGCTGGAGGACATTCTCTGCTTAGGTTGCTGCCACCATGACCCAGACTCAGACAAGGAACATAAACTAAATGGGCTGATGGACAATAAAGGAATGCTACCATCACTTTGCAAAGAGCAGAGCACCTTATGTTTCCAACCCTCCATTGATGGACTGAGTCAAAAGCAACTGGACTGTAAAACCAAGAATCTACAAAAAACCCAGTTGCTTCGCTGACATGAAAACAAAACGTTTTCCAATGTGATCTAGTTTCAGTTAGACCTCATTGTTCATTGTGAAGGCTTCACTATCTGCAGTGAGTTGAAGTGCCTTCAGACCGTGGCTATCTGGAAGGTAGGCGATCTAAAACCTGATGGTATTCTTTGGTAAATGAGCAGGTTTAAATTATAATAAAAGCACCTGTATGGTGTAAAGTTGTCTACAAATTCTAAAGCTGGGGGAGTGTTTGTTTTACATACCGCCGTAGCATGAGTTTGGGGTTCTTGGCGACATACTGCTGCACAAGGTCCTGCAGCAGACTCTTCATGACCTCAGTGAAATACTCCAGTTTATCATGGAGAGCCATCGTGAGCAGACTAGCAACGTAACCCCGGTCTCTCTGAGAGAAGCCCTGCTGGGCCTCCAGAGTGTGGATGAACTGAGAGACAGAGACAGAACAAAGCATCACCTGCAGGTCCAGGTGTCTCCTGATCTGAGACCAGGTTACATCAGCATCACATGACCCTCCTCCTGCGCCCCCTGACCCACCCTAGTGAGGAACAGTCTGTTGTTGAGCAGGTTGTTGAGCTGCTGGAGGCCCTGCTCCACAGTCTGCCTCCTGGACTCTGGCAAGTCCAGCTGGCGGCTCAGCGGCGCCACCTGCTGGCCAGGGAAGAAGACTCTCTCTGCATATGTCCTGTAATCCAGTAGGGGGAGTCCTGGTCCTCCAACATCACTGCTCAGGTCCATCATCTCAGTCATCAGGTCTACACACAGACAAGAAGCCCCTTTAAAAACAGTTAAAGTCACAAACATACACTGCAGGGTTGGTCCCTGACTCCTGAAGTCCACATACTGAAGTGACCCAGTTTACTCCTGATGACCAGCAGCTTGCATGTATGAATGAGTGAAAGTGTCAACAGCCTTTTATCCACGTTTTATGTGGACTGGAGGTCTGAGGACTGAGGTCTGAGGACGTCATATACTGGGACAGATTTCAGAGGCCTTTGAGGCAAATTTGAGATTTTGTCTTCGCACGGTTGAGTCTGCATCACTTGGGATGAGTCTGTACCGTCTGTGGATCTGTGGTGCATGTGTGTTTGTGTACCAGTGAACTCTTTGCGACACTGGTCTCCCACGTTGATCTCCAGAGTTTCCAGCTGCAGCAAAACCTTCTTATAATCTCTGAGAGCCTGTTTACTCTTCCTCCTACACATAAAAGCAAAAACATCAAGTCAACAAAGTGTGAGCAATGAAGAATTCTTGTATATAAATGCTGTTTTTCCAAACTTTGTTAAGACTTTTAGAATTCAATTTTAAATTCTAGTGTAGATCCAAATGCTGCAAAGAAAACATTTCACTCAGCTTCAACAGAGAACACAGGATATAAACTGCCAGACAAACATCTCTCTCACACCCTTCAGACAGACAGGTGGAGTCAGACAGACAGGCACCTACCTGTACATGAGGATGACGACCAGCACTGAGAGGATGATGACAGCTGCTCCCGCCCCCAAACCGATCTGAGCCGCCAATGGGACGGGAGACAGAAGAGAGTCACTGTCGTACTGAACCAATCCCAGGTCCACCTGCAGGTTTCCCATGAACACCTGACAGACAGACAGACAGACAGACAGGTGAATGATTTATTGCGTGTGCAGCTCATTACATTTGTGAAGGAGAGCTCAGTGGAGACGTTTTGTTGACATGACTAACAATCTCAATCAGTTCAACCCTCGAGCACCTTAATATAAAGATTTATTTCTTCCCTATGGCTCGTCTGTGCTTCGTTTATATCTGCTTTTCAGATTTTGCAGCAAAGCTGACCATCATGAACAACATGACCTCAGTAAATCCATCTGAAACAGAAACAGCAATAACACTTAAATGACACTAAGCTGCGACTGCAGGCCGGTGAGTCTGTTTGATGAATCCAGCACGAGTCTGATGCAGAGTCACAGCCAAAACAACAAACCTGACACTGTGTTGCTGTACAGTTTGTTATATATAATCAGCTGCATGTTAGATGTATATGTGGTTGTTATATAGATTCAAGATTCAATACTTTATTTCAAAAGTTCATTTGGTTTGGTGAGCTCCCTGTGGCAGAACTCTGTGTATGTGCTTATGTAGAATTAAGTGCATGTTACATGTACTGTATATATCTCTGTGTATATACTGTATATAATGTTACCTTGAGGCTGGGCAGCTCGCTGCTGTCGTCCACACTCATTGGTTGGATCTCTGGAGGTTCACAGTACAGGTGAGTGTTGTCCAGAGTTTTCACCTCACACTCCTGATCTCCAAGCCGAGCTGTCACTTCCTGTCTGGATATGGCTCTGGTCAGGTCCTGACCCTGAGGGACGCCACAGAAACACAGACATAAGAACAGTTCAGTCAGTCAGTGAACAGACGGCATCACTGGTTTCTGCTGTTTACCTCCACGGCGATCACTCCGCCTGGTTTGAAGCGATACGGAGTGCGTGGAGCTTCTCGATTGAGATGATATAACTCCGGGTTTGAATAATAACTGAAGCTTTTTCCCTGAGAGACAGACAGGCAAACAAAACAGGTAGAGAGACAGACAGGTTTCTCCATCAGACACTGTGTTTATTCTGTGTGTGGGGGGGGGATAACATGAGCTGGTATGGTCATTTTAAAACACTTCTAACACCATATCACGGACAGACAGGTAGCGAGACAGACAGGTACCTTGATGCTTTCATAGTGGACTCTGACATTGTCCAGCTGAAACCAGACACCCTTCACTTTGAACTCTGGGCTCACTTTGGGGGTCGGACAGGTCATCTGAGAGGACGACAGGACAAAGCAACGCTCCGACACCTGAGAGACAGACATGTGGAGAGAGAGACACAGGATCGAAAAGTAGGAAGAAGGACAGACAGGTGGAGAGGGAGAGATGAGGAAAACACAGGAGACAAGAAAGACAGGAGGACATGGATTGAGACAGGTTAAATTAAAGGTATATTCCAGGATGACCTTTGACCCCGTCTGACATGTCTAACGGTTGATCTCACCGTTGTCATTGTGCTGTTGAAGACCAGCTGCTGCTTGGTTGTGAGCAGAGCCAATCGTCTTCTTCGTTTCACCCTCTGGTCCTCCAGAGGCTCCACCCACACAGCTATGATTGGCTGCTGCACAACGTCCAGGTTCCTGCCCATCACCACGATGATACGCCCGCCTCTGAGAACAGGATGTCAGTATCTTATTAGGACATTGCTTTGAGTTGTAAGATGATTGATTATTGCTGATCGGTGATCGGGTTCTTACGCGTAGAAGCTCTCTGCAGGTTTGGCATCGATGATGACGGGGTCATCAAGGTAATGGAAGGTAACGTTGGGAACGGTTCTCTCAGATTTACCGAAAAATACCCGAACGGTGACTCCACCAGTCTGATTACTGGAACCAGTCTGACACACCAACTGGGTGTCATTCACCTCCTCCACACTTGGAGGAGAGAGGAGACGAGGAGAGAGGAGACGAGGAGAGGATGTCAACATTTCAGTCAGATGCTTTTTACTTTCAGCAGGTGGAGCCAGAGATTCACAAATGAAGTCTGTTTAAACACTCAAATTTACATTCCGTCAGTGTAACAGTGGAAGCAGTAGCAGAAGCAACAGCAGTAGCAAGTAGTAGTAGTAGCAGTAGTAGTTGTAGTGTAGTACTCACATGTAGCAGGGCTGGGGGCCAAGGAAGGCGCTCAGGTCTAACTTTTGTCCCGTCAGCAGCTGTCGTCCTCTGATGGTCAGTCTGGTTCCTCCAGAGACCGGACCCTTATCAGGAACCAGATTCAGGAGCTGTGGGTCCTGAAAACACAAATACACAACACATACAGGGGTTGAATTTGGCTGATTGGTTCAAATATTTTGAAATACTCAACATATTTGCAATCTGATGGTTGAACACTGAACTTCAGTAAAAGAAGGGATTGAGCAGACTCTATTTCCAGCTCACTGCTGCACATGTTCTTCCAGACTGTGGTCTTCAGTGCTCTATATTGGGAGGGGAGCTTGCTACCAAGAGGCTGGTGGTAGGGAGTCCGAAGAAGCCACATGGAGCTGCCACTGTGTGGGCTCACCACCCGCAAGGGCAGGAATAGAAAATGGGTGCACTGCCGATCGGGCGAAAGGCATGGACCCTGGCTTGGTAAACTAGCTCCAGGGACATGATACACCACCTCTCTGGTGGAGGAGGAGCCAGAGGGGCTCTGAGGAGGAGGGCTACCAACTAGACGTAGTAGGTAACACCTCTACACACAGCACCGGCTCTAGTACCAAACTATTACTGAAAGCAAGTCTGACTGTTGTCAGTGCTCATCCACCAAACAGTAGTTCAGAGTGTCTGGCATTCTTGGAGTCTCTGGGTGGAGTCCTGGACAGGACAACACCTGGGGACTCCATAATGCTACTGTAAGGCTTTTAAACTCACATGGGCAACGGTGGAGAAACCTGGTGAGGTTGACTGAGAGGAACAGTCCAACTGATCTGAACCTGAGCGTTGTCTTGTTATTAGACTTCTCTGCTTGTCACAGATCATCCATAGTGAACACCATTAGTAATATGGACTGGATCAGACTGTGGTGGTTCAGAGGGAGCTGATCCTGAAGGTGAAGCTCTGCATTCACGAGTGGATCTCTGTTCCAGTCCTCAGCTGTGGTCCTGGTTCTTGGCACAGTGTCTGGACTCAGCCATAGAGACAACGAGGGGAGCGCTGAGGAGAACCACTGCTCCTTCAAGTTCCAAAGTTTAATTTGTCACATGGAGTCACACAAGTGAACAGTGAAATTATTTTTCTGGAAGGTTCCTAGCCTATCATTGCAACATCTGGCCTTGTTAATCAGGAAGTTTACATGAGTGTTCCAGGTGAGGTCCTTGGTGATATAAACACCAAGGTACTTGAGGCTGCTCAGTTTCTCCACAGGGGTGTAGTTTCCTTGCTGCCTCCTGAAGTCCACCATCAGCTGTCATCTGAAAACTTCACAATGGAGTTGTTGTTGTGTGTTGCCACACAGTCAGAGGTGTAGAGAGGGTACAGCAGAGGGCTCAGTACACACCCCTGCGGAGCTCCTGTGTTGAGAGTGAGTGTGGTGGAAAAGTGCTTCCCACTCTCACTGTCTGCCTGTTAGGAAGTCTTTGACCCATTTCCAAAGGGAGGTGTTGAGTTCCAGATCTTGGAGTTTGGATACCAGGATGTGGGGGACTATGGTATTACACGCCAAGCTGTAGCCAATGCATTACAGCTGTGCATAGTTCCTGCATCATTTGTCAAGGTGACTCAGTGTGGTCTGCAGTACCTGAGCTGTGGCATCAGTGGTGGATCTGTTGGGTCGGTAGGCAATCTGCAGTGGGTCTAGGGAAGGGGGGACAGTAGATATGGTCCTTGATGAGCCTCTCAAAGCACTTCATGACCATTGAAGTCAGGGCCACTGGACGCTAGTCCTTTGGGCTGGCAGGGTTGTTGTTCTTCCACCTCAAAGCATGCAGAAAAAGTTTTTTAGCTCATCAGCTAAGCCAGGTTCAACACTCACCCTGGCGTTTGACTTGAAGTCTGTGATGGTCCTTAGTCCTTGCCACATCTGTCTGGAGTTACTCTGCTTGAAGTGTGACTCAACTTTCTCCATATGTCGCCTATTATTTGCCTCTTTAATAACCTTCCTCAGATTATATTAAGCCCCTCGTTGTAAGCAGCAGTCCGTGCTCTGAGAGCAGAGCGCACCTTTCTATCCACCCATGGCTTTTGGTTGGGAAAAGTCCGGATCTTTGTGATCGATGGCGTTTACTAGCATGCCATTGTAGCTCAACGGTACTTCCACAAACCCGTTGTTTTTGGAAATCCTCTGGAACATGTTCTAGTCGACATCACCGAATGCATACTGTAGCATTGCCTCTGAGTGGTCCGTCCAGCGCCTGACCTCTCACGTCATCAGCGCATCCTGTCTTTGTATATTTTAATATCCTCTCTTAAACATGCTGTAGCAACGATCCAGAGTTTTTTCACCCCTGGTGGGACAGGAAACATGCTGATGGAAGTTTGGCATTACCTGTTTATGTTTTTCCATGTTGAAGTCCTCAGCCACGATGATGGCTGCATCCGGGTGTTTGTTTTGGTCCCCGGTCAGCACATCATGGAGGTCCGATAGTGCTTTAGCAGTGTCCGCCTGTGGTGGACTGTAGACAGCAGAGAAGACGACTGAGGACACTACTGAGAGAGGACTGAGGTGTTCTTCAGGTTGCACCAGTTGTTGTTGGTCATGAGCACCTCTGGATTTACCAGACTCAGCTGATCTGTCCATGCGGAAAATTGAGAAGGATTCCGATGGAGTTACTGTGTGGTCCGGCACAGTGCTGGTCAGCCATGTTTAGGTGAAGTCCCTTATGTCCCGTTGGTATCTTGTCCTCGTCCTGATATCATCCATCTTGTTGCTGATGGATTGGACATTACCAAGCAAGATGTTGGGCAGGGAAGGACAACGTGCTCTGGCAGCAGTCTGTTTTGCACTACGGCTTGCTTCCCTCTGTGTTTCCTCCAGGGTCTGTGTCTGTTGTTGTTGTTGGCGCTCCAGAGGGTCTCTTTCGGCCAGAACTGAAGTCGTATGTGATACTGCTATGTGTTCCTGGAGCCAGAATAACAAGCAGTCTTAGTGGAGCTACCAGGAAGGTGTCCGAACACCGTCTTCATGTTGAGAAAAGTCAGCTGAGGTGGTTCAACATCTGGACAACAACAACACTGCAGGACACATCACTCTTACCTGATAGGTGAAGATCTGTGATGACCTTCCAGGTAGAGTTGTTCCCACGGTAACCAGGACAGGCCCCTCCCTCTGCTTCCCACTGGGCTGCAGCTCACACACGACCCTACAAACACACACACACACAGGTTATTCAGAACGTATGTGTGTGTGTGTGTGTGTGTGTGTGTGTGTGTGTGTGTGTGTGTGTGTGTGTGTGTG
>JAVQJF010020037.1:0-19543 GCA_036023855.1 Gadopsis marmoratus
CCCCCCCCCCCCCCCCCCCCCCCCCCCCCCCCCCCCCCCCCCCCCCCCCCCCCCCCCCACACCGACACATATATACTCACACAGACTGACGATGGAAGCAGACACAGGTGAGTGCTGGGAACAGGTGGAAGCGATCAGCACAGCACGGAGACTAACGAGGGCAGGAAACATGACCGAATAAGGAGGGAACCACACAAGGGAAGGAAACACTGGACACACAGAGGAGGCACAAACCGTTAAAGACACGTCACACTAAAGAAGCACAAGCATGAGTCCAGCGGGCGCGACACTTAGAGACCATGAGATTTTGAGTTTGTTGCTTTTCTGTCATATTCTGATTTGCTTCTATTCACATTACAGTCATCAGTGGATGAAGTTTGCCAAGTTGTTTTTTGGCTTAGTTTACTTTTTGTATATCTGTTGTTTTCTGTGTTAGAATTGCTCAAATAGCAAATAGCTGGGAGAGACATCTATCATGTCTGTTTTGCAACTGAGAATCATGAATATGCATTTTATGAGGACATCCAGAAAACAAAGCTTTTTCACCATTTCGTCACCTGGGAATGTTTTGTCAAAACTGAGTTATTCACATTTTCTTACTCTGTGAAAACGTATTACCATCATGTGAGGTATTTGTTTTTAAAGTTGTATGCATTTTTGGAATTTTAAGGTTCTTCTCTATCGACTATTGGGGAGGCAAAAACTTTGAAGCTCAATATCTCAAAATCGCTCAGCATGCAGATGGAACCTAATAACTCCAAGATGGCCATTTGTCAAACACAAAGCCCCTTTGGCATCTTTTAGTATGAAATTATCACAATTATCAGTAAACGTGAACATGCTGTACACAGTTTGCTGACATCCCTCACCTCTCTATATTAGCATTCTCACAATTTAAACAGATACTTCTTTCACTGGCCACCAGCTTGAAAACGCTGCATCGTGCAGCTGAGGCTTAATAACACTGTGTATGTGCTCTGTGTGTATATTTACCTAGGTTCACGTGTGGATGTGTGTCATTTCCGAGCAGCTCTCTTCAGAGTCCCAACCCCAAAACTAAATAAACACCCCGACACTTTGCCTGCCTCTCTCCCCTCTGTGAATAGCTTCTCTGTGGTGTTTCGTTCTGTGCGGTCTGTCGTCTGTGGTGGGAGACGTTTTCGCTGCCGTTGCCCCCAGAATCAATGCAGGAGTGAGCACTCTGATCACTTGTACTGGATTCTTAAACTACTGCTGGAGGAACTAACTGTGGCCACATGAGTAAGGATAAGCATCAAAGACACCACATGTTATCTGCCGGACCAAAACAAGGGGTCTTATACAGGTATTACTGTGGGACCCCTATGTCACACACATTTAAATGGACTTAATGAACTGCCAAGGGCCACAGAGTAGGATACAAGCAGAACACCCCTTTGAACTACCGTCTGATTTGTCAAGAATAATCCCAACACTTATGTGCATATGTATGGTTACCAAACAGTTTGCATTGCTTCCCGAACAGTTCACATCCAGCAGATGGATTTAAGTGTGTTTTCACACATGTAGTCTGTTTGCTCTGGTCCAAATCAGTTGGACCGTAAACAGTAATCACACTCGGTCCCATTAGAGGAGGTGGTCTCGGTCCGGTTCCAAGTGGACTCCGGAGCGGTTTCTTTGTGGCGGCAACGCGATCTGACCTCAATCCTGTTAGGTGTCCCAGACGGGAGGAGCCAGGCGCAGACACAGAATGTGAGGTTTTACTGGTCTTTATTTGTAACGCTGGAAGAGCCCCGGGGAGGGAGACGAGGTCCGCCATGACCGAGGCGGAGAGAAGCAGGCAGGCTGAAGTCGGACTACAGAGAACCGGCATACACAGAGCCTGACAAAACGATGTGACGATGAACGGATGCAGAGCCGGGGGAAATCACAGCTGGTTGATTATCTGATCACAGGCAGTTGTGGATGACCCAATGAGCCTGATGATGGGCAGGTGAGCCCGGCCAGAGCAGAACCCCACAAATCTGCAGGTTTGAGCTAAACAGCTCCTGTAGCCGGGTGTGCTTTGCATTCTGGGATGCGGCAGAGATCCTGTTTCTAGCAGCTAGCCAGAGAATGAACCAGCAATGTTTCTTTCACGTAAATATGCATTAGTCCAGAACACAGGTCCTTGTTCCTGTATTGACTTTGTTGCTCCCACCCCAGACACATCTCACCGATAAGCGGGGTGAACATTCTCATGTGGTTTGCAATGATGCATTTTAGATCCAAGGGGAAAATGCTCCAAGTTTATAAACTCATCACCTGATTTGGACCAGAGCAAACCGACTATAGGTGTGAAAACGCCCTCAAGGGCCTCTGTGCAGATGTTTTGGTCCACACCCAAGGGAGATTACTAAGGATGCTTTATAACCCCTACAGTTGGTTTGCTCTGGTCCAAATCTTTTGATGAGTTTGTAAACTTGAAGCATTTTCCCCTTGATTCGGGTTCTTTTCACACAGAGGAAAAATCCAAGCGAACTAAAATGCATCACTAAAAACCACATGGTCAGATGCGTCTGGGGACGTTACACACGTTGACAGTAGGTGGAGGCATGCAGCACTGACGTTGGCTTGTAGTCCGCCAGTATAACCAAAGAAGAAGAAGAAAGTGAATACAGGCAGAAGGTCCCGTGCTGTGACGTAGCACATATTTCTGTGAGAGACGCATTGCAGGTTCATTCTCCGGCCAGCTGGCCGTGTTCGTATTTACCGAATCAAACATCTGCCGAGTGAGCCACCCTCGTGGTTTTGCTTTTTAATACATTTTGTTTTATGCCTGACAGATTTTGATTAGGTGAACTGGAAATAGCTTGTTCTATTGAGACTATCCCCACCAAGGAAAACACATAACATTATTTTCATGCTCATGCCTTGGTATTATTACGTTAGATGAGCGTTTGTGTGTATGAAAAAGAGCGGAAGGCAGAAAAAGAGGGAGTGAATTAGCCCAAACTCCAGTCACTTTATTTTAGGTCCTGTGCAAGTACCCCCTATTTCCCTGCCTGCATCCCTGCACATCCACCGTAATCTAACAACTGAAAAGTTCCTTCTCTGTCCGACAGTGTTTTTTGTTCTTCCCCCTCTCATTCACACACACACACACACACACACACACACACACACACACACACACACACACACACACACACACACGCTCACTCCTGGGGCCAATTAGTCAAGTTGAAACGTCTTCATTTTTCATTTGAGTGTTCAATGATCAGTATAATTGGAATTAATAAGCCAATTTCATTTGGCAGAGATAGGAGTTTTTGGCACTTGTTTTGAGCACCCTCACAGTTGGTTACGGGGGAGGAAACCACAAAACAAGGGTCTCATTAACTGGGTCAATTACAGGCGAAATGCATCACCTTATTAATCTTCCTCTGCCTGGCATAATACAAAAGGCTTTAGTGTGCGTATCAGACTGCTGTTTATGCTGAATATGATTCACCACCGCATCCCAGATCATTCAGTTCCATTCAGTTTTATTCATATAGCACCATATCATGACAGAGTTATCACAGGGCACTCAGTCACATAGAGCAGGTCTAGACCGACTCTTTATTTACAGAGATCCAACAATTCCCACCATGAGCAGCACCAGGAGACAGTGGCAAGGAAAAACTCCCTTTGAACAAAAAGAATAGTAGTAACAATACAATGATAACTGGAGAAATAACAATCACTTCAGCGGCGGCTGTCGAGCAGGAATATGGGGTCAGCGGGTGATCCGCATCCACAGATCCAGACTCCACAGATCCAGACTCCACAGATCCAGAATCCACAGATCCAGACTCCACAGATCCAGACTCCACAGATCCAGACTCCACAGATCCAGATTCCACAGATCCAGACTCCACAGATCCAGAATCCACAGATCCAGACTAAACAGCTCCAGATGCAGAAATACCTACAGAAAGCAACAAAAGGTGATAAAGAAAAGAAAAAACTTAGTAACAAGCATTAATAGGATAAGAGTGCGTACAGGTGGAGAGGGAGAGGGGCGCAGTGCATCATGGGAAGTCTCCTGCCAGTCTAGGCCTACAGCAGCATCGTTTGCTTGCTGTACAACTATAGAACAGGAGAGCTGAGCTGAGACCAGTTTGGGCCTTAAATCTTAATTCTGATTGTATTTATTAGGTGATGCAAATTAAAGCTATATTAATCAATATTTTTTTATGATAACAATGGATGAAATTGTCACGCCGGTAGACCTGGATACCCTGTACGGACCTCAATCAGTCTCACGCCACGGTTGAGACCCTGCCATCACTCTCTCATCACACCGTCTGTATTTAACCCTGTTGTCTGTCCGTTTTCCTTTGCCAGTTCGTTCTCGTTACCCTGTGTCTGTGTTGGTCTCTGTCCTGTCTGCGTTCTGGTTTTGGTTCTCGCCTTCTGCCTCTGCCTGACTGTACCGCTGTCTGATTGCCTGCCTGTGTACCGAACTCTTGCTTGACGAACGTTAAAACCCTCTTTGTACTTACCTGTTGTTTCTGGATCGTGCGTCTGGGTCCTGCCTCAGTGTCCTGCCTTTGCCCGGCGTGACAGAAATGACTGTGAAAGGGGTCGCTTGTAGTGATGAACCCACAGAGATTCTGCACCTTCCCTAAGCTCTACGTGGATTTTTAGCCTCTTTTAGTTCTGTTGTTGTTTTGGTTGGTTCCGGTCCACAGACGTCACACTCATCAGCCTTGTTTCCAGCAACAGCAGGCAGATGTTTTCAGCACATAAGAACCCCCTCTGATACTCCCACTGCACACCACCTGTCCAGCACCAAAGAGCAGACAAATGTGGTGCCTACCTGGTGTATGTAGTGCAGCATATAGCCGCTAAAGAGACGTAGATTTTTCTCAGGAGTCTCAGGAGACCGAAACAGAGCTAAAGGGAGAGTGAGTATTGGACTTACTTTTGTCAGGTGGACAAAAACAAAACTAAAATTAAATCTAATATTGCTGCTGGATGTGTAAAAAGTCAGTTGTTTGCTAACGCAGCCGCTACACATGCACAAATACACAAAGCACTTTATTATATTATATTATATAAGAAAATCCACTCATGCAACCAATTAATAAAAGTAAATCACTCCTTTTACTCCCTTTTGAGCAACTATTTGTATGGCTCCTATTTGAAAATTCAGACATCTAAATGCACTTAAAGGTTCCAGTGTTTGGAAGAGAGCAGTTGGTTGACTTGATCCACATTCCTGCTGACAGTTTCACACTATTCCACTGATTGACAGCTGAAGAAAGTGCCAGCAACAGGCCGAAAAGAACATCTTCTAGCTAGCAAACATGGGTGTAAACTAAGCAGATTTCAAAACATGAGCAAAAATCAACTCCACAAATGTTTTATGAGGAAGGAAAATGTTGGGTCTCTGTAAATAAAGAGTCGGTCTAGACCAGAGCAGGTATGAAAGAGTGCTGAGATACATTTGTTATGATATTGCGCTGTATGAATAAAACTGAATTCATGGTTCATGTTAAAGAAAAATCAAACCAGTGTTCCAGAGGCAAATCTCGCTCTGTTCGGAGGGTAAGGAGCTTCTGGACCTTGCTGCCTCCTCAATTTGCAGGCATGCTGGTTGCTGTAGGTTAGCTGCTGACTTCTTCTTCTTCTTCAGCTGCTAGCTGTTTTTTAAATCCCCTGGTGGTGGCCCACATCCTTACAATGACATTTCTCATGTGTTGATGTTTAGCAGGTCATTTTTACCATGGGCCTATTCACCATCGTAGTTCAGCGTATTAGCATAAAAACATTTGCTAATTAGTGCTTAACACAAAGTTCAACTTACAGACTAAAACGACCGTCTATGGAGTTGCACCGCTAAAGACTAATCTTTAAAATAGTAAGACTGTCACTATAAATAATTAATAGGGACATTAAGGGAAGGATGGAAGGCAGAATTTGGAATTTTATATGTACTTTTACTCTACGAAATGTCTCATTGTCATGGAAAGTGGCTTGTTTGTCTCGGTGAAGTTAACTCCTATGAGATCTGAAGCTCGGAATATAAAGGGATGTTTCCGTGAACGGGTCTTTGTCGTTTCTACTCCGACAGATCACTTCCCCCCACACACTTACTCTCAGCACCTATCCTCTCCCTCCCTTTTGCACACATACAAAGGCCTACACATGTGCATTCACAAACATAAACCGTTCCCGCCTCACTGTAATACGAACAGACATGTTCACACCGCTTCTCATTTTGGATGTCGCTGCACGGCCTGGCCTCCTTTGCTATATTAAAAACTCCACTCCTATCATTGTCAAAACTACAAGCAGATGGCAGCGAAGCTGCTTGGCTCTCACTGAGGTCATGTGAAAGCTGCTTTTTTTCTCTCTCTGTTTATTTGGGAGACAATGCTTCGTACTCCTCTCTCTGCACAGAAAGGATGCCTCGCATCTACAGTATGACACATCTTTGTGAGGGTGCAAGATTTTTTGCTGCTTCACACCATATTTCTTCGCTCTCTCAGGGGTGGTGGTTTTGTGTGAATTTGCGCTCTCAAACACATTATAAATAAGCCTGTTTGCTGCAAGTGGAAGACTTGCCCATCTGCTGTAGTGATCTCATGGAAGGCTACGTCTCTCAAAGGTTGGAACTCGAGTAAACTCATGAAATATTAAAGGGATTCACTATAGCACAGTCGTTTCACCATATGTTAAATATGGTGTGGATGGAGCTGACTTGGTGTCCGAGTTTCACATATGAGCAAGCGTCATGCCTATTTGTGACCATGGGGTGGTGACATACTTGTGACGTTCCTGGTTAGTGTTAATATTACCTTTTTAGTTATAACATTAGAGCCAAATTAGAGCCAAAATTTGTTTTAGTTTCGTCCGTGGTTAAGGTTGGCACTGATGTATTACCAGCAACCCTTAATAAAGGTTTTACATGTTATAGCTAAAAAAACATACTTATTACATAATTTCTCATGTTCCAATAAGCCATCAGGTCTGCATAAATGTTAGCAAGTCAATAATAAAGGGTCATGTTTCACTGTCGAACAAGCCAACAGCAAAAGATAGTCATTTATTGATAACAACATCATCCATCAGCAACATCCAACAAGTTTGCAATTCCATGTTAATAAGCGTTTTTTAAGTGTTTTACTAGAAGGGCTCTTTCAAAACCTGGCAACCCAAACATTCACAATCAAGGTCACTTTTAGTATGGTGACACATACAGCGAGTTTGATGCCACTTGTCTGTAGTCAATATATTTACACACAGTGCCAAGAGCAAATGCACAGTGAGATACCAACATAAGAAAAGACAACCGGACAAACATAAAGCTATTACATACAGACAAGACAGCATTCATAATAATCCCTTCTAACTTAAAGCCTTAATAATTGTGTCATTAACATTAGCAAAGTCATTGGTTACAACTTATAGACCATTTATAAAGGGTGCCATATTACAAACAGGAATAAAAATTCCAGCTTGTTTATTGTGTGTTGTTCTTGCTCCTGTTTGAATGCCAGAAATATGAGCAAGCAGCCAAGAGCACTAATTAATGAAAGTTCAGACTGGAGTCGTCTCTTTGTCAGTGCGATGCAAGTTTTGTAGCTAATGACTTTATTGTGATTTGCTTCTATTTTGATCTTTCAATTCAATTCAGTTTTATTTATATAGCACCATATCATCATAAAGTTATCTCATAGCACTTGTTCATACAGAGCAGGTCCAGACCGACTCTTTATGTACAGAGACCCAACAGTTCCACCATGAGCAGCACCAGGAGACAGTGGCAAGGAAAAACTCCCTTTTAACAGGCAGAAACCTCCAGCAGAACCAGAACCAGAACCAGGTTCTGGGTGGGGGGTCATCTGCCTCGACCGGCTGAGGAGAGAAAGAGAGAAAGAGAGAGAGCAGCACAGTACAGTTCCACATACAGATGTAAAGCAACAGTGGTAGCCATGGTGCTGATGTTAACATTAATAAAAATAATAGTAGTAGCGATACAACAATAGTAATACTAATAACAAGAGCAGCAACAATAATCGCAGCAGCGGCTGTTGAGCAGGAACATGGGGGCAGCAGACGATCCGGATCCACAGATCTGGAGGCAGAGACACTCGCAGACAGAAGGAGAGAGAGAGAGAGAGAGAGAGGGGAGGGGAAGGGAAGCAGTCGAGTTAGTAACAAGCGTTAATGGCACAAGAGTGCGTACAGATGGAGAGGGAGAGGAGGAGAGAGGAGCTCAGTGCATCATGGGAAGTCTCCCAGCAGTCTGGCCTGTCGCAGCATAACTAAGGGGGGGCTCAGGGCTCAGCTGAGTCAGCCCTGCTATAAGCTTTATCACAGAGGAAAGTCTTCAGCCTGCTCTTCTCAGTTTTCTTGAAGGACTGCATTCCTTGGTATTGATGGTAGTGTTTTATCTAGGCACAGCCCAAAATGTATGTTTTGAGGTGGCTTTTGTTACTTGGACTTAGCAAGGGAGTAATCAGGCATATCAGTGTAATCAGGAATGCGTGGCCATCTTGGCTAATACCTTACCAATCAAAAGGCACAGACTTGAAGCTGAACCCACCACAAGGCAAAGCTGCCAAGAACAAGATATATGCTCGATGGGGCTGCAGCTCTCCAGAGAGTCAAAAATCGAAGAGAGGGAGACGTGCAGAGGACACGGCGGAGGAAAAGATCACGTCGAGCCCTCTCTTACCAGCAGCACAGAGACGCTGCGGCGGCCGGGAGTGTAGGAGGCTGCGTCGGCATTGGCTGGAAGCATGTCGCACTTCTCCCACTCATGCTCTGATCGGCGGCTGAACAGCCTCCCGCTCTCCAGGCTCTCTCCTCCGCTCACACGAATGTGTACCCCTTCTCCTCTCTTCCTCCTCCCTCCTCACCAGTACGCTTGGACACGGTCGCACACACACCGAGCCATCTTCTTCCCATCCGGGTGACGCATAGCCAGTTTAGCCCGAGCCACCATCTCCAGCCAGGGTAAATTAACCCTCTCTTCTTGTCTGTAAGTCATGCAGACAGACGGCAGCACCATAATGACAATAAACCACTTCTGCATTTAAAAAGGAGATTTTTCTTTGTCCAGATTGCAGAGCAGACGTTCAGCACTTGCTGTGTGATATAATGACGAGTGAGAGCTCTTCACGCATGTGATATCTCTGTGGACAATGAATCTCTTCCCTCCTAGAGACCTTCATTCCGATGACTCTGTCAAATCATCAGTCAAAGACCAAGTGTGAACACCCCAGGTTATACTCAAGACATGATTTGTGCCGGTTTCACTCCTGTTGGACTATGACTTGTAATTCTGTTGGAGCCCGATAAGATTTTTTCCCCCAGTTTATCCCCACGAGTGATACCTCTAACTCGATCAGGCATGGGTTGATACCAGAATGTGAATGATGTAGCTTCCATGAGTGCTACCTGTGTGATTCAGAGAAGGACATCGCAGGGGGAGTTGATGGCAGTTGATGTTGGAAAGCTGTCTCGCCACACGCAGCCATCTCAATTCAAACCCGATTTTTGTTTTTCCACATGCTTCTCCTCGACACCGACAGACCATGATAAATAAACAAACTTTTACGCAGTGTGATATCTCCGGCTCTGTCCCTCTCTCTCTCTCCCCGATTCCTCTCGGGTGACTGAGTTCTAGTTCTTGTGGTGAATGAAGTAGGACAGAGTGTGACAGAAATACAGTCAAAGCAGATGGCTTTATGTCTCAATCCTTTGCCCAATATTTCATCCAAGCAGTAAATTCCTCAGGCGCTGAGAAGGCTGTAAATATGAGATGTCATTATTTCCAACTCTTTTCGAGCTACATCATCATTGCCTTCATCAGCTGACTAGACAGTGCCAAACATTTATTACCGGCCATCAGTCAATAATTTATACAGCTGCAGTAATACAATTAAGCGAGACTAAATCTGTCACCATTCTCTATATTAATACAACTTACAACATAATGCTAAATCGACTCATTGTTACTTTGCAATTTGAGGCATGCAGCCTGGTCAAAAGTGATTGGTGGTATTCCATCATCCTGATCATGATCTTCAGTGGAGTTTGAACTGTGATCTTCTCCTTGTCTAACTCTAGGGGGCCCCCACCCCTGCCCACTCAGGCCTTTCAAACTCCCGAACCAAATGGCAACGCTCATTCTCAGCTCTTCAACAGCAGGCTCGCAGCACGAAGGCACACTGGTCATAAATATAAATGACAGCATTAATAAATGATGACCTTTTATTCAAATCTCTCATTATGCATGCAGATAGGTTTAAAGGGGGGGGAACATGGGCAAAGTGTGGTCTAATGTGAGAAGCGTAATTGTTACAAGGGCGCTGACCTGAGATCATTAATATTAATTCGCTACATTGTTTCAGTCCGTTCCCGGCTGCAGCCGATGCCCTCAGATATGAATGGGTTTGATTTTCATTCATGTGCAAAGCTTTTGGAGCTGGTGATTGTGTGCAGCTGAAACACACTACATTGGCTATAAGGCTGCCATTCCCTGGATTAGAGCATGGCTGCCTTATTTTCATTTAAATTGATTTAATTATTATGAGATTAGGTTCAAAATGTCATACTTGTTTCTGGTTCCTATTGACATTTAAAGAAAGGACTGCATACTGACCTACTGCGGCCACAGCCAACTGTATGAGCTGTATTAGTTGGTATAGTCACCAACAATATAGTGCAAACTAATACAAGAAAATTAATGATAAACAGCTGACATTGGAATAAACCCTAACGTCCATCAGTTCATTTAATTGATTGGGTGGTCCTGTTTGTCTTGGTGGCCTAAGTCAGGGGTTTTTTAAACTGTGAGCCTTATCACGCTGATGCTTGTTCAAGTGTTCATCTTTCTGATAAGTTTGGTTTTAATTAGTTATGTGATGCTATAAAAAGGAGGCGTTACAACCGAGAGCGTGCTCGCGATTGGTTCAGGCCAATTTAAGGGCGGGACCTCGAGCCACGGATCCAAGTAACGTCCCCAGCGCTCACAGTATTTTGAGAAGTTTTCTATTGTAATGTTTGCATTCATATTTCTGTTCAAGTTAAGTTAATATTGTATTTTCTAAAATCAGTTATGTCAGATCATGAAGCAATGCTGTTTTTGTATACTTAGTATCTATGGTCATCTACAAGTCACATGACTAATCAGTGGATTGCATATAAGAAGTCTGGATCCAACCTCAGACACCACCCTGATGAAGGGAAGATACATGGAAATATTTAGCGAATAAAGCACGGCACTGGGTGAGAAGTAAAAGGGGAGAAAAAGGATCTTCATGTTGAAAAGTTATACTCTAACTTTCACAATGAGCACAGAGGATTCTGCGGGGAGACAATGATGTAAAGTCGGGAAAAAGTTACCAGCTGTACCAAAGGAAATTATTCAAAAAGCCTATCTGTCTGTACAGATGTAAATTACGTATGAGGAAATCTCAAACCCTCAAACTCAAATGTTATTGAACTTGACGGTTCAATGTGATAATGTTGACAAAGGCAATTTTAAATATAACACCAATTACATTCTATCACAGTCAGTTTGTGAGATGTGCAACGAAAGCGTTCCCCGCCACAGTCGTTACTCCAGTTCTCCCTTTCGACAGCGGTGTTAGTGTGTGATAATGAGCAAACACTGCAATCCCACCAATTAACTGACAGCCACACCTACACCCATATTTCCTTGGCTTGTCTGTGTGAGTTTGATAATTGGGAGTTTTGATGGCTTGTAACACCAAATTTTCAGCATGCTTGAGAGAAGTGTGGGAAATGTCAGAGGGCTGTTCTGACACTGCATCGGGATTGTTCACCTCAAAGTGAGAGACACAAAGGTGGCTGACATTGTTGACTTGTTCTTTGAAAACCACACTCGCAGTGCAGTTCACATGGGTTGGCGATATCATACAACCAATCATCCCTCGATTCACTTCCACCAGGTAGTTTGGCTCTAGTGTTGCTTGACCAGGTTGCCAAGAGAAACTCTCTGCATTTAATGACATCAAACTAAATGCTGCACAACATTGGCCAGAATAATTAATATCTAATATCTACAGTAGAGCCACACAATCAAAGCACTTGACTGTAGCCTTCTGTTTTTGGCAAGTCACCTAAACCACTGCTATTCACGTGAATACAACGAGTGCAGTCACAACTCATTCAACAAAGAACAGTGACCAGGTACAGTGTTTATCAAACTGAATGTACAAACGCAGTGAAGACGCAGAGTCTACGCATTTAACAACAACGATCGATTATTTGTGTTAATCTCAAGACAGTACAGTTCAGTGCAGTTTGCCCTTTGTTCTACTCAACATATGCCCTCCAATATGGCTGCCACAGAGTTCATGTCAGCGTCTTTTGTTGAAGACAACCGAGGCAAAACCTGAGGCAGTTCCATGACCTTTGTTTTCAACTGTCACACTCATTGCAAGTCACTTTGTAGCCTTTTGTCTGCAACTTGAGCCCTGTCTTTGTTCCTCCATGCAGGCTTATCAAGCAGCGCGACCATAATGCTTTCATCAGTTAATACTGTAACTTGATTTTGGTGAAATTGAGGTTTTTGCTATACTTTTTGGTAGCCAGAGGAACTGTTTTCCTTTACACACTGTGGAAAGTTACACGCTTTTCCACCTAACAGAAGGTGAATAGAATATTCATCATCTTATTGATTAATTCTCTTTGTTCATTGGTCCTCTCCTAAGCTATTATTACTATAGATGTTTTCACCAGCCTCTCGTCGCTGCTCACCAACTAAGATTTGTACCCCATTAAAAGTCCTCACAGGCTGACACATGTGCTGCACTGCACCGTCATAGTGTCCACACACTATAAAATGATGAATCACTCTACTTCAACTTCTGTGAGGTCCACTTAAATATCTATTCTGTCACAAACAGACCCAACCAACTTACCAAGCAGTCTGAGGTTCCCCAGTCTGCAGCTCTGTCACAGGCATCCAGCTGCTTGCATTTTTACCCTGTGGCTGAATAATTCATGATCTAAAGAGGGTGCATGTTTACTGTCCCACGGCTGTGCTTGAGCGAGAGCACCAGAAACGAGGTAGGGAGAATGCTCTTTATCAGACGTCAGCCACCACTGTGGAACATTAATAACTAGTGTGCTGCAAATATAGATCTGCATTTTATAGCTTTACATTTCCATAAAATATTTACATAGGGAACAAAGCAATAAAAGTAAGCAACACACTGATCTAAAGTGCAAATTATTATGCTGTGATAGCAACTATTTAATGCCTACTTCACGCACTTTCATAAAAGCATTATGGAAGCTCTAAATGTGACGTTAAACACAATTACTATAGTACATACGTTTTCACCTTACGTGTAAAAAAAGCAAAACACCTGCCCTATTTTAAAGCACTGTTAATAATAATAATAATATTTTATTTATATAGCACCTTTTAAAAAGAGAGTTTACAAAGTGCTCTGACAGACAAAGCAAAAAACATGATACACAGAAAACAACAGAAAACAAAAAACAGGATAAAAGATTAATAATACTGTGGCAGACCAGCAGGTAGAGCCGACTCAGCTGAGGAGGGAGTCGCCTGAGCGGCACGGCGAGGCTCCCCAACCCGAGAGGACATCGGCGAGTCCCCACCGAGAGGCCGATAGAGAGACAGAGATGCTCCCTGACCAGGACCACCTTTGTGTTAAAGTTTGATTAAAATTCTCTTCCTTTGCACCTCTATGGCTGTTGAGCGTCTATTTTGCCTCTCGGCCCCTAGTCTGCCACAGTACAAATAAATATAAGAATTAAAACTCATAAGACAAAATAAAACAATATAAAAACTATATAAGGACGATATAACAAAGCTTTATGTAGAAAGTGTTGACATGATGTGTCATCTAAGCATCTTGACTTGAGCAACTGAGACTTTACTTGAGATTTGCTCCAACAGACTGAAAGCTTGACTTGCCTTTGATTTGAGAGTGGTGTATCTCCAGTGGAGTAACACTTTGGTTTTGACACTTGCTCTTGTCACAAATGAGTTGAAACTTTTCTTGGAAGTCTATCGGGTGACTTAAAAATTGACCCGAGACCCAAATGACCCGAGAAACAACTTGGCTTTCCTCGAGCCTGAAAAACATTTCTGTTAATTGGTCATAAGAAAAGTCATCCAGCACGGTATCAGAGTGGAGAATTTGAGGCTGCAATGGAGCTCCCAACACCTCAGCATTTCTATGTAGTTTTTATGTAGCATGTTGTGCTGCTTCCCTGTTTAATAAGGAAGCATTTTCACTGGGCCGATCTATCGAGGCCTGTGAGGACAGGCTCACAATGTCTTCACAGCATGCTATCTGTCTGGTACATCAAAACATACTAAATGAGTGATCACATTCCCACTTTGGGAGCGAGGGCTTCTCTCATTTGATGGATATAATTAAAAAGGAGATATGTAAATGTTCCAGACCACCAACCTGCACTTGATCTGGAATCAAACAGCACAACAGCAGAGAGAACAGCGAGAGCGGTTGGTGTTTTTGTTGTTATTCTAGGATCTTGCCAGGAACTCCCTTTCTCCCTGCTGACAAAATGTCTGTGCTGTCTGCCAGAGCTGGGCCTAGCCTTAATTCTCTTAATCAAAACTCTCCTTCACTTATCCGCTGATTGTCGGGAGAACAGGGATTAGAAAGTTGCATCTGGGCTTTGTGAATACATACGTATATTTGCCAATTTCAGATAAAGGGAATTACTGTAAAATGTATTTCCCTTCCGTTGTTGGTACCTTTCTTTCCAGGACAATGCAAAGTAATAATCTACATATAATGTTCCCTGCCAAAATTATTTCAGACAATGGTATAATCCTCGTCATACCTTTGCAAAAGAAAAACAAATCCATAAAATATTATCCATTATATTTCTATTGCAGGCACTGGGTGTGCTAATCCCCTCTGTTGTACAGTCTGTGTACATCATAGTTGAATGGTTCCGTCCTGGCCCGGAGCCCAGAAAGTCAGCGGCTCATCTCCATCCTCCTTAGAGACACCCCCAATGCACGCTCACACACTCACATCCATGCACTTTCACTGCACACTCACTGCTCTCTTGTGCTCTGCCTGCACCCTCTTTTGTCCTGTTTCCCTGCATCAAGGTACGCGCACACAATCCCTCACTCGTGTTCACATACATACACACATAACACTTCAACCTCCCCGATGTGAGCACACATCCCCGCTGGACCCCATGCAGGGCAGGTCTGAATAGGACCTGGGTTTATTGTCAGTCACTACTGCAAGCAGAGCCTGGCACCTCTTCAATCCCTGCTGTCAGTGAGGCTGATGTCCTGGGTCAGTGCCACCCTAAACCCAGCCCTTGCCTCACCTCCCTTCTCTTCTCTGTTCCTCCTTCACCATTTCTCCTTTCTTCCCCCCCCCCCGACTCTCGTCCTTCCCTGTGTCTCCCTTTCTTCGACTGTCTCCTTGTCCATCTTGCACAGGGCATTCAAGAGTTTGCCTGAAAGATTTGGCTTCAAAGTGTTTCCTCCAAGACAGACTGCAGCATGTTGTGAATGGTGTGTGTGTGTGTGTGTGTGTGGATTGAAAAGAGAAATCCAAAGTGCTCCTCTATGTGAACAGGTTCTGTCAGCAGCAGAGAGATGAGACAGGCTGAGAGAGAAAGAAGGGACAGAGAGAGCAGAAAGCTCCTTGGGGGACAAACAGAAGGCGATGGCGGAGAAGAAGCAATGGAGGAGGCCCTTTTTAGATCCCAGCCCAAGGCTTGATTCTGATTCAGCCCGACGCTAACAGTATCTTGTTGTCATGGGAACACAGCTAGCTGGTAATTCCATATAATGTTCCAATATCCCAGAGCACAACAAAACTGACAGACAGGCGAGAAGAAGGGAAGCAAAAGTTGAGCGTAGCGTCAGTGCGCTTCGCAGCACAGCAGGGCAGTACACACTTCACTGCACAGTGCTGCTCAGGAGAACATACCATAGCCAAGAAGGACAGCACAGCACACGACAGGGAACTGAAAAGCACAACAGCCATGCACGTAGCAGTCCTTGCACAAGACATCAACAGAGAGGATTAGTGAGGACTTTTTAAGTGAAAAAGCAAATGTAGAAAATGTAGTTTTCGCCGATTGGCATGGTAGACCTCAATCGGGACTGCCCTGACCTCAACCCCATCTAGTTGACTGTCTGAACTAGCTTGGTGGGCATACGTCTGTTTGAAATGTTGTATTGCGACAGCAGTTTGTGATGAGATGAGTAAACGAGTTGGTGTGAGCAGCGATAGCCACCGTGGCTGAACATAGGAGAGAAGGACCACCTACAGAAAGTCAAACTGAAGGATGATGTTTGAACTGAAGTATACTGAAGAGTGAAGGTCTGTGCTGTCAAAGTGTCAGCCACATTGCAAGGTACAGTGCAAATAATTCTACAGTGCTGTCATGAAACATGGTTAAATGGTAATGGTCTGTATTTACTTAAATAAGAGTAGAAAAACAGGACACAAATGAAAAGCAGGCATTGATGCTTTCTGTGGATAATGCAGCATACAACCACAGAATAAAGATGTGTTACGTTAAGCATATTTCTGCTATTATTGCATACAGAGGACGTTTTGACATATGATAAATAATCACAGATAAGTGTTTTGGTGCAAGTATGGAGGGGTAGCCACTGGCTAATCCGGCTAAGTTATGCGCTTCAGGTCTCTTTTTTCAGGGCCAGCCAGTCACCCAGTCATCCAACCAGCCAGTTGGCCAACCAGCCAGCCAGCCCAGAGAGCCCCTGGTGCCACTTAAGAATCATGGGAAAAGAATGTTCTCAGCTCTCTTCTGTCCTGATTATATCAGATGTGGAGGAAATGGAGGGACCCTGGGTGGATGCCAACCCTTTCGAGCCCTGAGGAGAGGAGGAGGAGGAGGCGGGCAGTAGGGGGCAGAGCAAGGGGGGTGGGGGTAGATGAGAGGGAGAAGGAGAAGAGTGAGATGGGGACAGTCAGCATGGGGGAAGAGGGGAGAAGGGAGGGAGGAAAGGGATTGAGGCGTCAGGGGTGTTGAGGACCTCCAGGGACAGAGGTTGAAAGGGGAGCAGTGTGATTCATCATGACCAGTAAGAGGCCCGATCCCTCGGAAAGGCAGAGGGTGGATGCAGAGGGGGGTCGCTGGTTGTGGCCCAGAGAGGCACAGATGGTAAATGACATGACGGAACTTTTTTTTCTTCTTGGCTTGGGGACATGTTGCCCTTATCAAGTTAGACTTGCCCATAACATCCTGCCCTGAGAGAAAGGGAGCTCAAGAAGGAGAGGTTGGTGCCGAAAGCTAATGGAAGACGTGACTAATCATAAGATCTACGATAAGAGTATAGTCAGCAGTAACCATGCCAACAACCTTGAGTGTGTTTTTTAGAATGATGCTGTCTCTGCAGCATGAAAACCTACTGCCAAAATCGTTTAAAGCATGCATTCAGCTTTGATAACTAGCCACCAGTTATATAATAACCTAGTCTAGCTGAGTGGTAGCAGCATTGACGTGGTGTATTGAGCAGAGTTGAATAATATCAGTATAGAAAATGGACACTGCAACAAAACATTACGGTTCCCTACTAGTCAACTGCCGAGTGGTTTCTTGATTTAACAGCTTGATTCTGCTCTTTGTTAAATTCTGTTTTCTCTAGCAAGGTCACGACTGGTGTTTTATATTTTCCTTAATTCAGAACAAATTCCAGGAAAAGAGCAACAGTGCAGTAGTCTGTCTCTCAATACTTTCCGACTTCATGTCATGTCTTTGGGTCTCACCTCCAAGTCTACTCTTCCTGCTGAAGACATTTTTGAAAGGAGTAACAAATGCATGGTTTCATTTTGATCTTGGGTCTATAGCTTCACTAGTGGCTCTGTGAGGCTGTACTAAGTTGAAAGGGCTAAATAACGAGTCACCTGTTGAAGGTGCAAGATGAAAGGTCAGGAGATCACAATTCTCAGTGGAAGCCAGAGTACCTGGATTCAACACAGGCAGGTATGGGGAAAGCATGCAAAGCAGACAAAAAGGCCCTCTGGCTGTGAGGCGACAGTGCTAATCAAGGCACCACCACGCCGCTCATTGATCAGTATGAGTCAACAGAAAATTAGTATCTGCTTTTAGTCTAAACCCATGGCAAGTTTTTGACCCTTACAGAAAAAAGATTCAGGGAATTTATAGACACATTTCTAATCTATGTACACACAATACAGAGCACCTGCGACACTGAGGGTGGGATCTACTTCTGTCTTAGCGATGCATCAAATCGTTGTGCACAAGCTGTCATGGTCTGTGCATCTTTGGTTCTTTGTGTTTCCTGTTTTATTTTGACATCCTTGCTGTTTAGCTTCTGGTCTTGTGTTTCCTTGCTTTGCTACTACACCTGTCAGTTGTGTTCACCTGTTCCTTGTTTGCTCATTAGTGCCTTTGTTATTTACGTTGGCTCCTGGGTTCTGTTCCTTGTCGGGTCATTGTCTTGGATTTCTTCAGTACGGTCGGGTCGCTGCGGGCGTCGTTCGTCCAAGTGTTACCTTAGTTTTTGTTGTAAAATAAATTTGTATTACACACTTTGTATTATGAGAGAGTGAAAACATAAGCAAAATATAAGTAAACCATAACCAATATGTATACAAGTAACTGATTAACTAAATTCCATATCAGATGTGAGGCCTGCATAGAGGAGAGTGAGCAGGGCCGGTGGACAGATCTGCTGCTCGGTGTGTGTGTGTGTGCATGCTGAGATAAGACACGAATCGATGGTCAAGGCCGACCTGTCAATATGATTTAATTGGCCACCTGATCTAAGGAGGAGAGGAGGTCCTTTGACAGCCCCACAAGATGAAACAGGGGGAGAGAGTGTGAGCAAAAGCGGGAAGGATGACCAGTGTGGGGCTTCGTTCGCTGTCTCCAAAAGCACACACACCCCTAAAAGTTGGAACACACACACGTATTCTTCAACTATATAAGAGCTTGTACCGACACAGTTTTTTAGCTCTGGTTCCGGAACCATCTTGTACCACAGAATAAATGCTTGCATCAAAACTCTGAAACTCCTCCAGTGATTTCTTCGAGCCTGGGTGAGACTTCGATAGAAAAGCTACTGAGAACAGAAGTGTTGGGAGAGGTGATGCAGACTTTGACTGGCCCAGTTCTGGTCTTCAGATCTTTTCTACAATATTTTGTGATTCTGGTGTTTGCAAGCAGTTCTCTTGCATTTTGGATTTTTTTAATTTTGTCTCCCTGCTTGGACCTGCATGCCATCTTATTATAATAATAATAATAATAATAACTTTATTTATAAAGCACCTTTAAAAACTGCCTTTACAAAGTGCTTTGACAGCAAAGCAAAGAGGCACTGGAGCAGAGAGCATAGAACTGAATGTTAACAATATAAAATACTATAAAAATGACATAACACAAAAGCAAGTCAAAAGATTAAGAATAAAAGCAAAATTCAAAAGATTAACAAGTCAAGAATATTCATTCATTCATTCATTATCCATACTGCTTATCCCGAAGGGTCGCAGGGGGGGCTGGAGCCAATCCCAGCTAACAT
>JAVQJF010020041.1:0-10977 GCA_036023855.1 Gadopsis marmoratus
CAAAGATTTGTTTTTAATTAAAAATATACCATTATCTTACTTGTTTATTGGTATGATACATTGTTCATTATAACAGACTCAGCACTGCATTATGGAGATGGGAAGGGACAAAAAGGCAAACTCTATAAATGGAGGAGGAAGGAAGGAGTGAAAACTGTGGCACAATTAGCCAATTACACCTCAGTGTCAATAAGTGCAGTTGACAATTTTACTACCAAAGCAAAACAAGAATCAAACACAGCTCCTGCTTCGATCATTTATACAGTATATTTATAATGTGTGGACTTTTACTGCAGCAACTGTGGAAAGCAATTGGTAAAATGCATTTCGATTGGCAGAGGGTTTCATCTGCCAAACGTGGGAGACGTTGGTGGCAGCTGGAGGCCTCACCATGTTCCACCTGGCTTAAACACTTAGATTTTAAACCGATACGATGATAGAAGGAAGCAGAAAGTGTGCACTATGAACAGACAGGAACCAGGTTTCAAGGTTTGAGACTTGTCAAAGAAGGAGATGTCTGGTTCATGCAATAAGCCTCTTTGTACCTTTTAAAACATTTATACCAATTGCAGGGAAACTGTTTATGTAGCCTTGTGGGGACGTAGCACACACCAAAATATTATTCATTGAGTTTTTTATTGTTCAATGAGTTCATTACAACATGCGCCAATACTGAAAGGTGTGACCATAGATGCAAGTACAAGAGGCCTCGACATGATTTGAATTACTAGGTGCATAATTGAACACCTGGAAAGAATAAAGTGGTCTCTCTTTATGAGTTCCAGCATATCATGTCTTTTACATCTTTATGCCCGTCATCCATTCAATTACTGTGTGTTGAAAATGCACACTAGATACTAGGTATACTATTCAGTGCCATAAATCAATTATTGGTATAAAGGTGTTGGCTACATCTGACAGTGACTCATAAACGTGGATGCATTGTGGCGATGTGACTATCCCCCAGTGCAATGTATTAATAACACACACACACACACACACACACACACACACGCTGGCATTCTGACTCCATCCCTGGGCACAGCACATAAATCTTCCCTAATAACAGCGGTGGCATTTCAGCAACAATAGGGATTACACACAACCTCTGTCAAATGGTCTACCAGCCAGAACACACACGGACACACACAATATGTTGCAAGTTCTTCAAGTTCCACTAGAGAGAAAGGGAGTCGGGGACAAAAAGAGAAAACTTTCCCTTGATTTCTCTTGTTTCCACTTGTCAGACCGCATTCACACAGCGCAGTCTCATATTGGTGTGACCTGTCAGGGTTTTATTGTGTGATAATGCAGTTAAGTGTATGGATTAATTTTGAATTTCAGCCACCGTGGTATATTTATGCAGTGGCATATGTATATGTACACATAATCAGTTAGGCTCAAACTTGATCAGGCTTTGTAGTGGAAGCCAATCCATCAATGTGGAACATTTGGAATGTGGTGACAATGAGCGGTCAGATAAATCACACAGGTAGTAAACAAGGCAACACTCTATTCAGACTTTTTAAAACACACACATTTGGAGGTAAAGCCACTTGTGAGCAAGGCAATTTTGTTGCTAAAAATGTGTCTCTGCACAAGACAACTGTGCACGCACAAAAAGGTCAAAGTTGAAACAGACGGTCTGTCTCTACACCGTGTTAGATGTTACTAGCTTACTGGCTCTTCTAAATAGGTTTAACTTATCTGTTGGAATGTTTAAAACCCTGCATGACTGACTGCTTGTGTTGGACAGTTGGACCTATTTTTAGCAATGTTGCCACATCAAGAGATCACACCGCGTATGATGTTATCATCATCACAAGCCCGTGACAAGTACGTCCACTGAAGGATGTTTTTTGTCCGTCAACATCATGGAAAGGATCCAGAGACAAGCCGTTTGTTAAAGAGTATCATCCTTTCATCTTCCTGCAAAAACTCAACATCTCGTGAGATTTCAGAGCAAGCCTTTTCCTTGAGCGACACTTTGTTTCTAGGTAAACAAAAAGGATCCAACTCTTTAACAAATGTTCCGTCTCTGTAGGCATCCTTTCCATAATGTTGACACTTCAAATAATCGTCTGAGTCTGTCAAATGCAACAACAAGCCCCTTTAAGTGGACACCTTTCACAGGCGCATTTGCCCGCCAGATTACATTGCAGCCATTGCAGCCCATTTGCGGATGCCGGCAGAGGCGGTCTACTGGACCAATTGCAAATCATTTGGTAAGTATTAGTTATTTAAACCCCAATCTTTGTAAAATTGGACCCAGGTTTAAAAATACTGGCGTTTCCCCTTTAATAATATGCAAGTTGTAGTAAACCTCCTTTAAATAACTGCAGTCAAGAATTAGCTTATTGTGGTATTGAACAGCTATGAGCACTTTGCAGATGTTTCACAGTTAAAACCTTCCAAGAATAAAAAAAAAAAAAATCAGGATTATGCCCTTTGAACTGCCACTTTTAACGTAACAAAGCATGTGAAATTAACACGGCAAATGCGACCCTCTTGCAAAAATATGAAATAGGCTGCACACCAGGAATTCAAAATAAAGGCTCGTTTCAAACAAAGGCCTTTCTTCAGTTGAGGTAAATAAAAGCTATTGAAAACATACAGTATGTTCTATATGCATTTGGATTGTGTTTACTGCGATTATGTACGATGGGGTCCTGCAACAAGCCATCTTTCCCAGTAGTTTTATGGGAAAGCAGAACTTAAATTTACCATATAGAAAACCCAAACACACGTGTGTGCATTTGAGTGTTCCTTATGGTCCTCAGACAGCTGGGTGCTCTTGATTTAGCATCTCATGGGAACCTTTTACTCTCAGTTCTGCTTGTTGATAACAGCACTCCAGTGAACATAGCAGACGGAAGTTCATCTTCAAAATCAGCTGCCGGTAATTCAGCTGAAGTAGTACTTTAACATCAATTCATATCAATAGATTGAGTGAGATGCCAGTTTCAAGTCAATTTAGGAAAGGCCAGCTCCGCTCACACTCACTAAAATGCTAACTTCACTTTTCTGGAACGTACAGTATATGAATCAAACCTGAACACACACAATTGCATTGATGAAAACTGCAAACGCACATTTTACTTTAGTCCTAAAGTGTCAACTGCACAGTCAGATACAGATTACAGACCTGGAGCTGGCAGAGATGTCTTCCTTAAACCAACTTGTCCACCTGGCATGCTTAAATCAACTGTGGAGGGAGAGAAAAAGACAGAATATATGCTCATAAATGTGTTCTGCCCTGATATGCCCCCGCTGGGTCTGCTACAACAACAGTGTGTCCCGCACTAATTTACTAATGAGGAATTGTGAATGAGAGTTTCTGAAGCGTCACCACAAATAATGGAAATTTGTCAGGTAGTTTGAGAGACTAGTCACACTATTCATCATTGTCATGCTATCTCAATCTCCATCTGGCAAAGTTGAGAAATGAATACAGACTGTTCTGCTGCAGCAACTCTATAGTAACTTCACTTTTAGCCACTATATCAATTTCTGCACTGCACTACAAACTGCTGATGACAGTTTATATCACTACAATCTAATAAGCAGGCTTCAGCTCAAATCATCACTGACGTTAAATCACGATGTACGTGATTCTGTGCATTATTTCAAAGAGTCCACTATGTCTACTGCTACACTCAAGCATTCTGCCCAACATCCTGTGAAGTGACAAAGCCACAGAGAGATGTGCGCCTGTGCTGTCAGTGAATCTAATATCCTGAGAGGAGTGTTAAGGTCAAGACTGAGACCAAACAGCAATTAAAGTGAGATGTGTTTATTGGCTTATTATGTACTGTCCCTATTTGCAGTAATGTTAATGACTGTTCTGACAGATTGCATACTAGATAACTGCTTTGGTGGATTGTTGCGAATTACTATGTACAATCGAGTATAGTTTGTTATAATTTGCATTCCATTACATGGACTTTATAGGAAAATAATCAGGTGCTAAAGTCATAAACCCCATAACCTACTGCGGCGCCTGAAAGTCTTAACTGCCGTTTCTAATTGATATGTCACTGTAGCACTTACGATTAGATGCCTCGACTTAAAATACCTGCGATAGAGTTGCCGTACAGTCATTACCTAATGTGTGAGGCTCAGTAACAGGAAATGGAGATGCACAAAAGTGTCACTGCAGTCCAGAAGAGTGATTTCCACACACCACGACTCAAGACTCTCCCCTGTAATTACAGCTATTGATAAGAAGCAGCAAGCACTTACTCATAATTACTGATCTCTGCTAGGTAACAGCTGTTGGCCAGACAATGCCAGAATTTCAGAATGGGATTTTTGTAACTCAGAAACCGAGAGGAGGAAGAGAAAATACAAACAAATGGAAGAGAGGGGGCCGTGTACAAAGACGGTACAGTGTGTTCATCGTATACAGACTGAAAGATAGACACGTTATGTTATGGCAATGCCGTCTACACATATTACCAGTATGAGATGGCAGATGGAACAGACACCTGCTGCCTTCAGGTGGCTGTGAAGACAGTCAGAGTAAAGGTAAGGCAATTCAGTATAGGCTACTGATGGTCATGGATTGCAGAGCTGGTAAGAATCGGCCATGAATCTTTATGACTGGCTGGTATTAAAGCCTGAATAAATGTTACGATGTGGCAGGATGGTGGAGGACAAAAAAAAAGAAAAAAAGAAAAGGACCCAGTTGCGGGCAGCACAGTCAAAGGAAGCAGTTTATTAATGAAAATAAAGGACTCTTACTAACAGTACAGCAGGAGGCCAGGTAAGTCCAAGAACAAATAGGGAAGTAACAAGAACACAACAGTAATCCAGCACACGGGCAGCACATCCACACCACAATGCGACATTAACCAATGACTCAACAGCGACCAAGTGAACAGAGCACACTTAAATACACAGGACACAAATGAGGGGATACGAGCCAGGTGAACACTGAGGGCAGGTGACACTAATCTACAATCAGACACACAAGGGCAGGCACAGACAGGACACCACCAGACCAGACGTAGACAAGACCAATATCACAACTAAACAGAACACAAACACTCATACACAGACGCAGACCACGGCAATAAAAACCTTTTTGCGTGATTACGAGCAAGCCGGTTGAAAAACGTAGACCAACAAAACATGAAAAGAAGCGTATGTGATTTTAAGGAGGTTTACATGGGCGTTCCTTCACCTTGTACAGTGACCAAAATATTATGGAGCTATGGTGGGCTGAGCTGTCGACCTGAGCAGGCGACTCACCAAGATACCAGTAAATAATGAGGGAATAACCACAGTGCACCACTGGAATGTAACAGTGTGAAGCTGCATTCTGCACCACCATAAAAATAGACCAATGTAGCAGTAAAAAAAGTTCTGTAATGTACAATATGATCTTAGCAGGTTACTTCTTCCGTTGTGTAATTAGTAAGGTGATTTAGTTACTTTTCAAATAAGCCATTTGTAATTGAATACAGTTTTCATGTAATCTGCCCAACTTTGGTCTTTGAATGACAATTAAGCAGCCTCAAGACTAATGTTTTGTTGTTATGTACAGATGTGTATTCATGTTTATGGAGGGCAGTGGGAGAAAGAGTGAGCCCAGACAGGAAAGGAGCGTGTCTGGGACGCAGCGGGAACAATATACAAACATGCACAGGGATCCAGCTCATCGCAGAGGGGCAGGGGAATGCATAAAAAGCGAAATAGATGTTTTTGTTTTCAAATGGCCACCGTCAGAGAAGACACAAGGGAGGTGCAAGGCTCTCCTCTGCTGGGACACAGAAACAGATGATTGTTTACAGCAAGTATGCTACTGTTGTCTTTGTTGCTTTCCTTTAATTCACTTAGAAAATAACATTTGCTCTGAAGCATCTGGGAAAATTATCTTGGGAAAACAGGTGGTTTTTTTTTTTATGCCTGTCCCTCTGGAGAAGCTATGGCGAAGATGTGGAAAGATAAGGCATTCCTCTCTGCAATATAATTTGTTACAGTCCCTCTTTCTCTCTTTTACTCTGTCTCGCTGTCTGTCTGGCTGTTACTTCCTCTCCCTTCCCCTCTGCTATCTTTTAAGCACCTTGTCCTGACAATACCCTCATGTCAGAACAGATATGCAGGTCCCAGTGTGTGTAATCGAAGGGCAGAAAGAGTTTGTGTCTCCATGTAGAGGTGTGACAGAAGGCGTGTGAGTGAGGAAGTGGGAAAAAAAAACATGCAAAAACTACATAGGCATTATTCTCCTAAGCAATGTTTTATTTATCTGCTTTATTTTCCCTCACATCTATTTTTTGTTGCTCGCCTCTCTTTCTACCTTTGAGTGAGTGTCTGCTCTGCTTCCTGCTCTGATCACTGTTACAGCTGTGTGCAAATAAATTGGGGGTTTCTTTAAGAAACCAGCAATTAACCGACTTCATTCTTCAAAAGTCTCACCGGCAAAAACACTTTACTTGATATCAGACTTATGCTGAAGCATTCTCCGAGGTTGTCTGGTATGTTTGCGTGTATGTCTGTGAGTGTGTGAGTCATACACCACATAAAGGGCACTGTGCACCTGTCTGGAAGGAAGATAGTGATTCTAAAGAAAACATATTTTATCTTGCACTTGAAACGAGTGCATTTCAGGGCTGATAGGGGAGATGGGAGGGCATGGTGTCACGTTAAAAAGCATGGTGGTTACTGAAAGCATGAAAAAAAGAAATCACACATAGAATCACTGTAGACGAACTGGTTTGCACCCAAAGCTGCTAACATCTGCAGGCCTTGCAGTGCAACAGAAATATTTTAGAAGCCAAGTGTTCTTAAAAGGCTACAGAGAGTTCTCTACAGTGTACAGGGCTAAAGAACAGAATACAACAATGGTTTCTTACATATTTCATCATGGAGCTTAACTCACCAACCTCTCAATGTAGACAAAGAAAATGCTGCATGCCAACATGGAACCTTTTGGGCTTTTTTTGTTGAATCTTAATAGAATTGTTGAAAAACGTTTTGCAGCTATGAAACATTTATGACCAAAAAGTGCAAAAGAAGGTGTTTACGCCTCATATAGCCTTCATGGTTTGTTAGAGAAGTATCTCATGCTCTTGGAATAAAGTTACTGATGCTAATTATGTTCCCAAACCAGGTGTAAGTGCTTCTTTTACAGGTGAAATTTTAACATTGAATAACTAAAGGTATGCAGTAATAAATAGAGTAAGCAGAGAGTACTAGACCTGCATCAACATTCTCCCATAGAACAAGAACATAAACTCCAAGAAGACAGAGGCAATGGTTATGTCTACTGCAATGCTTACAGCTCTCTGAGGAGATGCTAATGTCATCATTTTGACAAATCAAAATATTGACCTGATGATTGGGCTAGATGAAAAGTGAAGGGATCACCAAAATGATCACAATTCCCCCCGAGGGGAACATAAATGACTGCACAAAATGTCATGGCAATTCACTTAATGCCAACCTAGTGGCACTAAAGGAAAATCATTAGGATTCATCCTCTGGACACAGTGTACAATACAGTATGTTCTACCAATCTGTCCAGTAGGTGTTGAGATATTAAACTGGAGAACTGGATGACTGTCTGGTGGCACAATAGGAAAACGTCAGGGATCAGTCATTAGGATTAATCTAATGAGCACCATGAATGTTTGCACCAAATCCCATAGCAATCCATTACTAGCGTGGCAAACAATTTACACATGTATTTGCACATATGAGCACTTGCACAAACATTCAAACATGTGCTGACACCCATACATACCAACACACTCAAGCAAGGGCCGTGTCTGTCAGATGCTTCCTTCATTTATAACACAGGCACCAAAGAGGAGACCAATAATCATGCTGCAACTGCTGTCACTTCATGTCTGAGCTAGCTGTACACTAACCCCAGGCTAGCCTTAGGTAGCCCTAAATGCATTGGTGATTCACTGACTTTGAGCCCGCGTGGGGACAGGAAGAAGACTGTGTGTGTGTGTGTGTGTGTGTGTGTGTTCATTAGTGGGTGTGTAGGCCGATGCAATGCCAGTGGGACAAAAACATTACCAGTGGGGATTTAGAAGGACACGCTCAGAACCAGCATAGTGAATGCAGAGAGACTGCTCTGTCCATCTGAGTGCACATGGTGTGTGATTGTTTATGCACGCAAACACTTGTGTGTGTTTGTGTTTGTGTGATGGCTTAAATAAATGGCTTAAATGAAATAAAGTGAGAAGTGAGAGGCTGTTTTCAAGCGATTAGTCTGACCCCCAGTATTAGCACTTTATTTCCCTTGGTAGCTAAACATATTAGACCCTCCTCTAGCCCTTGAGTTGTGTACATACACACAAACACTGTCTAACTCAGACACACAAAGGAATTCTGAAAAACATACATGTGGAAGGTCTGGAAAGTAATAAAGAAATCACTTACATTTTGTAAAAGTCAGATATGGATTCTAAATTGGATTCTTAATGTTATCATCCTGCAGGGTAACTCGTCTGGAAGAAAAAAAAAAGTTGTAAGCCCTTGAATTCTTATGCTCGTCACTTAACCAAGGAAATCCGGCATTTCAATCCCAGATCGGCTAAATCCAGTCATCTGGAACAAATAGCATGGGAAGGCTGACAAGAAGACTGGGAAAATGTCAGGAAATCCATAGGAATCCTATATGCTTGATGTAAGCCTTGATGGGTTCTGCCGATTAGAACTTCACACATAAAATACATCAGATGTTGTGGCAGTATGAGTGACACTTGGATTAAAGAATATATATAGTGTAAGAAGTTACTTTTATTCTTACTCGACCAACTTAGAGTAAAAGGATGGAGGGTATTGAGAGAGTCCCAAATGCATAATTCGCCTCCTTGAGCCTCACCTGTTGTCTGAGACTGAAACTGATCTCGCAGCTACTGCGAGGGGGGGAGGGGATAATATTAGGAACGCTTGAGCTGAGGGTTTTATCTTAAGGTCAGGTTTTACATATTATATCCACACACACAGGAATTATGCAAACACAGTTGTTCAGAGAGTTGTTGAGAGTTAAACACACAAACACATCTGTAGAAGTTGGGTGGATTTCTGCAGTCCTATTCATGCTCGCACACATACATACTTGTGCACATGGGTGCTGGCTCGGACACATTGAAGCGCACACTCTCAGATACACGTGCACTTTTAGTGACAGCACCTATCTGCCACCCACAGTAAGTGACCTGGGTTAAATATGTAATGACTGCTTGTCCCACACTCAGGATTAATGGGCTGTGGAGAGAGGAGATAAAGGCACATCATTACCACACACACACACACACACACACACACACACACACACACACACACACACGCACACACACACTTACATAATAGGATAAGAAACATCATTAAGAGTGATGGAATCTTGTGTGGTATAGTTGAGCATTGCTAAAAGCATACTTCACATTTCTAAGCAGATATTTTGCTTTTACGATATCGTGCCTCTGGTGGTGTGGCAACAAAGTAAAATAACAAAGTTATTATCTTAAATCTTTAACCTCAGCAACATAATCATCCATGCAAAGAGAAATGGGGCCCCAGCGAGTTGCTCATCCAGTCAGCTGTAGGGAGGGTTAATGGTGATGTTTATAGTGCAGCCTACTTTAAATTAAGTCTGTCATGGCCTTGCCACACCACCATGAGGAAAGCTAAATGTTAAAGATGTCCAAAAGCTTTTTTCAAGTGTTTAGCAAAACCCATTATGGAATGTGAATAACATAGTGTGATGAGCCTGGCTGTTTAACATGCGCAGACACACAGATTTGAAAAATCAAAGATATGCGTGTGTGTCCCATATGAAAGAGAAAGCTTTTATTATTCTCCTGCCTCTGATCAAATGTTCTTTTGTGTTGAAGTTTCATGTTTCATATCCAAATGAAACATTCAGTCAATCGTCCCACACACACACAGACATACACATACAGTACTAACAAACCATATGTACAATATGCACACACATTCTGACCCATGTTATTCCGTGCTTATTCATTTGCAATTAGTAGATGTTGTGTGTGCATAATCTATTTAATAAATAACAGAAATAAAGCCACTTATTCCATTATTAACACTTTGGTGCCACCCATGGGACACCAATGGTTTATTCTACGTCATAAGCAGATATGCTGCATGGTTATACATACACACACACACACACACACACACACCGACGCTCATAGAAATTAATGCACAGGCGTTGTTGCAAATTGATAAAGGAATATATATTCACAAACACCGATATGCAAAGAGAACATGCTCACAACTGAGAGTGAATGGAAGGTCTTTGATTGTACCTGAGTGGCTGTAAATCATTCAGGAGATGATGATGATGATGATGATGATGATGATGACGTTTGTCTCCTTGTACACCTTTTGATCACAAAGAACATGAGAGGGAGAAGGTGGAGGAGATTGTCTTGTCAGTAAATGGAAGGAGATGGCTGCAGCTCTGAGACTCTGCCAGGGTGGACCTGTGTATGTAGCCTTACTGGCAAATTCATTCATTATACATATCTGCTTTTCTAAACAGCCCAATTCATGACAAGATACTTCCACAAATGTTTCAAGTTTTTCTTCAATAAAAATTATGAAAATTGTCAATGATAAATTATGGAATAGGTAATTTCGCCTGACATCGAACGCTGTCCGTAGTGCTAAGCACTCATAGCAGAGGAGAAACCATTCCAACAGAATGATTTCTCTTGTCATTGGTGCATGCAACAATCATGTAGCTGACATCAAAAGTCTTGGCACTTCATTGCCTGTTGAAAGAGTGCTACGGTGAGCCAAAAATAACTTTTTCAGTGCTTCAGACTTTCATCACTGCAAAGTTATTCATGGTTTCAATACATTTGAATAAAGTCTTGAGTGTAATAACGAGTTTGATCTGAGCTACATGAGTGTTTTGTGGAGATTCGTAACCCCCTGTTTTGCGTGCAGAAGTGTTGGTGTAAAGACTTTGTGAGAAAAATCCTTTTCACA
>JAVQJF010020047.1:0-92308 GCA_036023855.1 Gadopsis marmoratus
ATAAATGCGCAAAGAGCATCACTAATTAAATTTTATTTATATAGCGCTATATCATAACAGAGTTATCTCATAGCACTTGTTAATATAGAACAAGTCTAAACCAACTCTATATGTATAGACCCAACATTTCCACCATGAGCAAGTGCTAGGCGACAGTGGCAAGGAAAAACTGCCTTTAAACAGGCAGAAACCTCGAGCAGAACCAGACTCTGGGTGAGCGGTCATCTGCCTTGACCGGTTGGGTAGAGAGAGAAAAAAAGCTTAGCTAACACGGAACGAATGATAATCTCAGACAAAAAAGAGAATGAAGAAAATGTAACTAAAAAGAAAAATAAGATATTATCTACAGAGTATATACCAGAAAAACAAGTAAGAAACACAAAATAAGGAAGAAATGGGATTATTTTAACACTAACATCACATCAGGCATCCAAAATTAATTGAGTGCAAAACTAAGTTTTCACTGCTAAACATACATGCATGTGAAAACCAGTGGAATCCAATCCAAAAGCAACAAGGTTGAAGGAACAAAATAGAATCAATCTGACAGACAGACAAGATTTCTTTTTTATTTTTAATAAGGTTGGTCTTTGAAGAAAAGGTTACATCTCAAAATTGTCGGAGAGAAGCAGACACAATCCTATAATGAAGCTAAAGCAAAGAAAATTTATTTAAATTCACAAACAATCTATTGATAAATGTGCCAGATGCTGACAGGGTGCAGGTGGCGGCTTGGCAAAGGTGTAACAAATTATTTTTCGAGACATGCGACAAGACCACATGACAAACGTAACAGGCGATAAAAGCCGCTCGCCCATTTTTTTTGCCGTGCCCGCTACTTTGAACTCTACGACGACCCGCCTCAGTCCATTAACATCGAGGCTCGTCGATATACCCCCACCACCTTCTCCAACCTTTATGACACACCACACACATCAGAGAAAACAGCTGCTGTAACACTTTATTCCCCCCAATAACCCACTTTCCCTCCTTGTGTAGTGGTTTTCATTAGGGATCCTTTATTGAAGGCAGCCCAGGAATTCCTAATGTACTTCAACTTCTTCGCCACTGCAGTGGCTTAACCGAGTAAAGCGTGTAACGATACTCAAGCCGCCGGTAGTCCACATGGGCCTTACTCTGCTCTCTCTCCCCTTCTGAGCTCCCTTTGGACTAGCAGCTAATACTGGCGAAAGTGATATTTCAATTGGAAGGAAGGTTTTACTGGATTGATCATGTTGAGATGTTTGAACTTCGTTCTCAACCGAAAGAAAAAGTAAAAAAAGGGCATGATGCATATCAATGAGTATATGCAAGAAATGGCAAGGATGCTAATGCGTTGGTCGGATGTTTGGGCGAAAGTCCACAGGCCCTTGATTTGTGTTTTACTGCCCCACTCGTGCTCCTGGCTTGACGTGTCCTGCTCTTTCTCACAAACACACAGTAATTGGATGAGGTCGACGGGCTATAGGTGGGGTGTGGAAGGCACATTACTGGCGAATACTGTGCGTGTGCGAGCGCGTGCGTCACATCTAAGCCGACGTGCCTCACACATGTGCACTCAGGCGTGTGATGGTCAGACTTTTAGAGTTAGCATCAAATGGGTAACACGAACACAGGGGTTCCACATCACAAAGCTCTGAATGCTCATGAACACCAAACCATCCAGCCAGACCTGTAGCTCACTGGAAAGAGAGAGACCTCTGGGAATAGGTTTCGGCTGGCCCTCTTCCATTACATTTTCATTGCACACCTTAATGCCAAGCCAGATGGCCGAGATTCATTCGCATATATACATACACACACACACACACACTATAGAAAATACTGTGAAGCGTAACAGCTCTTTGAGATGTAAATAAGAGTCTGTTGTGAGAATGATGTCCAAGTGTGCATAGTACAATAAGATGGTCTCAAATAGTAAATGGACTTTTCAACATTAACAGTTCCCAAAGAGCTTTCACAGATTGGTCTCATTCACCCATACACAGGAGGAGGTGGGATCGAACCACCAACCCTGGGATTAAAGGAAGCCCCACTCTACCTCCTGAGCCACAGCCACCATGAAGCAGCCCAAGAAGAGGCATTTGAGAACACTTCTTCATGATTTGATACTCACACATGGGGTTGTTTGGAGTCTTCGTGTCAATGTAATTGTTGAACTCCATGAGGAACTCGGTGTTGTTTTTGTTCTTTTCAGGTGGCTTTAAGTCCTTACAGTACACCCTGTGGGAAACAAAAGAGCCTCATAGTGAACCAATAAGAAGAAAGAAAGTTAATCACAAGCTTGAAATTTGCCTCTATACTAAATCATTGTCATCATGCTAGAAAGAAAAAATCCTTTTCAAATTATTCGGAAAATGTAATCCAAATAAACAAAGTGCCGTCTTACCTTGGTGCGATAAACGTGTAGCCATATTCATCAAACTTGTCTGCCAGCAGGCTTTCAGAAACTGGTCAAAGGTATAGGAGGGATATTATCACCATGAGTATTATGTATTTTCCTCCCATGCAGGTTAATATTAAACTGAAATAATCATGCATGCAGATGAGATGGTGCTCCACTGGGCAGAATGTTGAACACCTGTTGAATATTTAACATTGCAACAATAAGAGAGAACTCCTACAGGGACCAGAAACTCAAATTAGTTTTCATCTCTTGACAGACTGAGCAGAAAAACATTAACAGCATAGCTCCACATCATCAACATTGCCACATCCATCCTTCTAAAAAAAGAAAAGCGTTCGCTCTGATGCCTGATGCCCTACATTTAAGATATTTAGTTAAAATGCAAGGCAGCTTGGCAAAGTGAGGGGTTGGTACGCACAAAGACAAAATAGTAAAATTAAAGCTACATTCACCACATAACTCATAAATCTGTACTAATTGAGGCAAAAGTTGTAAAAGAAATCCAACACTGTAAAGAATAAGAGTCTTGCACAAGCAGCTGAAAATCAGGTATAAATAACAAGGGCCAGAATAGACCTGGCCAGACATGCTGGGTAAAAGACCGACAAGTCTCAAGAACAGGAGGACGGAGATAAAAGTAAAGGAAGAAATACTTGCCATCTTTCCCTGGAGTGGAAAAAAATCCCAGCAGAGAGAAAGTGAGCAAACGAGAGAATCATCCCCCCAGGGAGGAAAAGACAAGAGGGAAAAGAAAGAGGAAAAAAAAGACAGGGTAAAACCACAAGGGTCAAAGGTGACACAATATTTTATTCACAGAGCGAGTCCTGAATAGAAATATTGGATTCCAAACAAAAAGGTTTTAGGCCTTTGGATGTAAATGGAGACAGCGCTGACGGAGAACATAAAGAGAGGCTTACAATGTGGTCAGACGTTTTTACAGTTATGATTTAGATGTGTTTTTAGCATTAGTATTAGCATTCTTTTGGTGAGACAGTAAATCTGTGGAGTTACTGCACTTCAGCGATGTATTTGCACTACAATGGGAATGAACTGAGGAATATTAACCACAGCTCATAACCTTAATGTTCCTTTGACATTCTCCAAAGCATGCTGCGCTGACAGTTGATTATGCTGTACAGCAAAATTTCTCATGACGACATAGGCTACTCCTTGTCCTCTTTGGTGGTCATGATTGGGATATAATTGCACCCATGTGCTTTTTCCTTTTATATTTGGTCACCACTTACTAATCAACAGCGTTTCCAGTAATGATGGATAGCAGGGAGATTTGGGGAGTGACGACGGCTTATATTTTATGCACTTTCACACGCCTTTTCACGCTGATGATGACATTCCTGCCAGATCTGTGAATATTTTGTGAATAACTGAATTAGTACAATATCTAAGACATGCAGCTTCACTCCTTCCGAAATGTGAATGGATGTCAGCATGAATCAGTCTCGCACACAATAACATGCAAGACAAGAACCCGCATTGACTTAACAAATGCGTGAAGAATAGATGTGGGAATTGGGACACGATATGTTTTCAAGTTCACTCGGTGCTTTAAATTGACAATCATATTCAAAGTATAAAACAGACACAGTTTCAGTTAAATCACAGAGCTTCAAAACGTTCTGTGGAGATGTTTTGATTTAAAGGCCACAAACAAGACTAATGACAAAGCACACAGGAGGACAAACAGAAGAGATGAAGCTTAGTGTGTTAAGAGGGATCCTGTCTTTCATTAGCAGGTTGTAAAACTTGGGAGTGAGTCAAAAAAAAAGAGAAAAACAAACAAACAAACATAAAAAAGCACCAACTCATGTTTTGGGCACAGACTCACATGTTTCTCCTTTATGGCTTCACCTTTAAATAAAGCTAACATCATGTTCCCCGTTATTCCTGCTACATCAGGTTAGTGCCAAAACCACATCTGAGGGCCATTGGAACAGGTGGGGGGTTAAATGCATACATGTGCACACAGAAATACACACACCATTTGCGGCACGCTGTGTGGGCGCCCATTGCATGCGAAGCGCTGCCTCCGAGAGCAGACTGATTCAGTGTAACCGAAATGTCATTATTTATCAAAAGCCACAAAATGAGGAATAGAACAGTTAGCAAAAACTGTTAGACAGCAACACCACATATGATGAAGTTACATCCAAAGTCTGCTGGTAGTGTGAGAGTAAGGAGACAGGGGTTTTGAGGGAAAGCACAGGAGGAGAATACTTGCCCAAAAATGCTGCAGGGGGTCCAACATACCAGGAATGGTCAAGAGTTGAGGAGGGCAGGAGAACAGGAAGAGGGAGGAGGGAAAAAAGATGAGGAGAGGAAAGAGGGAATTTGAAAAGAAACCAACAGGGTTACGCAATATTTTATTCAAATGGAGATTGAATAACAATATTGTATACAAAAATATGAAACACTTAAGAGTGTTACTGGCGGAAGATACAAGGGGTCATGTGTTTGTGTGTTGTATTTGTGGTTAGGTGTATTTATGATGTTGCGGGGACAAAACGCATGCCATTACAATAGGGGGACTTCCCTCCAATTTGGGGATAAAACTGCCTAAACTAGATTATTTGATGAATTTTAGGGTTAAGACTTGGTTTAAGGTCAAGGATACAGTTAGGTTTAGGTTAGGTTTAGAGTTGGGGATTGGCATTGTAGCCGTTATGGCTCCGGGGACTGAATGCAGGTTAATGCAATGTCCTCTGAAATAACAAAAGCAATTGTGTGAGTTTCAGTTTTCATCAAATTAATGCACTGGCATGTAAATATGAGTGCACAATATTATACACCTGTGTGTGTGCGGGGTGAGAAAGGACACCATCACTGGCTTTCCATGTTTTACCATTAATTACAACTACTGTACTACTTTTACTTATTATTTTTCTACCATTTAAGCAGCCATTGTTTGCTCTCCACATCATTGTGAATATCAACTTGCAGAAACTTGTCACGGTTGTTTCCCCCTTATGTTCCTGGTGTTTTCCCCTCCCTCTTGTGTCCTGTGTTGTCTCTCGGTGTGCGTCTGTGTCCACGGGGAAGACGCGGCTGTCACCTGCAGACCTCCTGCCACCACACCTGTCGTCCATTTAGTCATCAGCCTGCAGTATTTCTAGCCTGGTTTTCCATCTACTCATCGCCAGATCATTGCTTCAGTTCGTTTGGTAGTAAGCACGCCGGCTTTTGTTTTGAATCTGTTTCTGCTCAGTCCTAATCCTGTTCTCAGGTTCACGTCATCTCCCTGGATTCCACTCACCTGCACGGTCAGCACGTTCTGTCTGCCTGCCTTCCAACCTCAGCCAGCCTTGCCTTCCCCGCATCTGCCTTCCACCCGTCTTCATTGGATCTCTTCCCCGTCACTGGCTCCCCTTTCACCTTCCCCTTCCCTTGCTCAATAAACGAGCATTAATTCTCATTTACTCCGGTGTCGTGTCCTGCACTTGGGTCCTCCCGTTATCATGTGACACTTGTATTTTGTTACCTTTATATTGTCAAATTATTTACTCTGTTGGTGAGTTCATGGATAAGTCAAGACTTCAGAGTCGACCACCAGTTTAGAGCAAAAATGACCAACTTAATATGATTTCTTTTTTTCTTATTCATGTTTGTGTTGTGTTGATTCTCTGGTCAAATTTGACTTTTTTCCCAACAAAGTTTCTCATGCATTCAGGTACCATGCCAACGCCTACATCTCAGATGTTGGAACAATCTCAAAAGCACCACCAAGGAGAATTTTCAAACTGGTTCCTGCTCACTGCACTTTGTGAAACTGCTGGAAAGAAAATAATAAAGGCGCTGAAATATTCACTGTGATGGATTACTAACGTCAGGCAACCTTCAAGTCTCTGCCAGGTGATTTTTCACAGCTTTCTGGAATAAAGAGTCGCCAACTGGTGACTAAAGGTGGGACATTAGACTTAGAACATATGATATGCTTTTAAAAAAAAAAAAAAACACACAAGATACTCAACCACGAGTATGACTGTCTAGGCTGGTTTGCTGTGCATCACAAAATATCCAGAACTTTATTTAAAGCCCACTCTTGGCCACTGATTGCAGCCAGGCGGACCAGCAAACATACACACAGAGGGACGGCTCTATCTTAACTGCAGTGAACACACACACTATAAATCTGTCCTTTGAGTAACATTACGAGTCAACGACATATTTTACTAGTGGGAACAGACCGAGCTCAAAAGAGACATGAGACAATGCCACACATATGGAGTATATGATCCACTGTATAAGGATAAACACACACACACAGTGAGGTCCTTAGCTGTAAATGAATTGATGAGTACTATATGTGTGAAAGGGGGCACCGGAGTGACTTGTTCCGCTGTCTGGCAACAAAAACTTTAAACAGCACCACAACTAAGAGTGTGGGTTGCCATAGCAACACAAGAGGCGAGGGCCTGCAGGGTTGGATGTAAATGGGTGTTTGTGTGCGCGTATGAGCATGGGGCTCTATAAGTGATGGATAGGAACCATGAGCTGAGGCACGAGTCTTTCTATGCCTTACATGGAGAGCAATAAATTCACCAAAGAAGATTAGCAGTCATTTTCCAACCAGCAACATTTTTCTGCTGTCTGTATAAGGGAAATGTTACTGGGCGGAAAAACTATGACTGGCACAAGAGACTGAACTGACTTAGACGGCACTTACATTTTGCTTGGGTGATTGTGTCGCCGATTTGGGCCCGAATGTAATGCATACTGTACTCAGGAAGGACCAGGGCCAGGCTGAGAGATGACACACACACACACAGAAAATCTCATACCAAAGTATCATAACAGTATGTATTTTTTTGTCACTTTAAGCTTCTGTCTGTAATTATTCTGTGTATTATTATTATTTTACTGACGTTTTTTGCAAGAAATATTTAAAATCCATTCTTTTGTTTCACTGGATTGTATAATCAAGTAAGCATTTTATTGTCTGAGGCATTAACTGCATGCACACAGTCTTGCGCAACCAACCAATTCACATGCAAAAACAAAAACACTGTGTTCTCTTTGTTTCGAGAAAAAAAAAAGAAATCATCACAGCAAATCTTTCAGTAAGTCCTGCTAAGCATATTTTGTAGCTGGAGGCTGAACCTTCCAAATCTTAATTTTTCATGGCTTCACCTAGACCTCTGCATTGTTCCTGTACGTCGTCCTGAATTTAACACCACCGTCCAGCTCTAGTCCCAATGAGAACTAAAGAGTTTGCAAACTGTGCTACTGCAAAGCATCTGGGGTTCCTCTACTTCTGGACTGAGGTTTGGTAAAAAGGACTTTACACATGCAATGAATTTATCATGAGACATACTGTTCTTAACATTTAATATTTACCTGTAATCTGTCCCCTTGACTGGCGCAAAGGTGTACGTTCTCTGACCTAAGTCAATATAGCGCTTTGAGGACGACAGTTTGGTCAGTATGTGATACATTTTCGAAGCAAATGTGTTCAGAACACACGGACAATATAAAAGTTACCTCATCTTGGGATTTGACCAATGTAGATATTGTGTAATTCCCTGTTAGACCGTCGATCATTTTTCTTCGCATCTGTTGACCAAATAATTAAAAATGTATTAATGAATTAAATGAAAAGAAAATCAATAATACTACGGTATATTCATAAATTGCAATGCTATTGATTCTGATATGAGCTCATGTAATCATATGACTTGGAGTAATCTTTTTTCCCAAACCTCCACTTTGATCTCATTCTCCAGCTCTGCATCCAGGAAGTCCAGAGTTACAGGTTCATGAAACTTGGCAGTCTGCACAGAAACGCAAGCAATCAGTCTGTGGTACATACTATAATTCATGGGCTTTGAGTACAAAGGGGAAAGACTGGGAAGAAAACATCAGTTATTGATTTTCTGTTTCCAAAACAGATTCAGATACTTACATTTTAGTGGGTTTGAACAGGGAACTAATTGTGGACTAATTCATCTGTTAAAACTGACTTTTGGATGTTGTAATCATCTGTGACAAATCTGTGCATGCGTAGTTTCACAAGCAGAGTGCATATTTTAGAGGTCAACGAGAAACATCTTGCCATGTTTCAACAAAAATCATTCTGGACCCATTTAATCAGGACATTAAAAAAAAAGAAAAAAGGACTGAAGAGCCAGTCAAATGATGACTAACATTGTATCTGCAGCAGAGACGTTATGCTACGATAGTTTAACGCTAAAATCATATTTGCTATGCAAAGCAACTGTGATATTGAATCTTTCTGCAAAGTAGGAACATGTAACAGTTGGTTACTTTCTTGTTGAAAGACAAGAACCTTTGTGTCCTCAGCCACAAAAGGCCTGTCGACAACCAGGAATATTGTGTTTTTCTTACCAGTTTGACCAATATTGGAATTTAAAAACTGAAATTGTGATCACCAAATGACAGGACTGTCCCTAGGAAAAAAACAAACGTCTGGTTGCTCTGAATTATAGTCGAGTGATTTGGCCTACCAGTGGCTGGAGATTAGGGTGGAGCAGCACATATCCATTGGGATCAATGGCAAAGTAGTAGCCATTTGGTCCAAACTACAGGAAAAGGAAAATAGAGAGGGAGATATCTGTGAAAGGACGGACAGAGGAACCCAGGCACCAAATATAACATCTACCGTATATATAGGCTGGTTTCTGTATGTGTTTATTTAAGTAGTGCGGGCTCTTACAGTAAACCGAGGTGTCAGTCTCTTGATATCTTCCAGGGAAACATCAATAGCCATAACCCCCAAGATAAGCTGGTTTTGAGATTTCTGAGAGAAAACCATAGGGAAAAAAAAAAAAGAGGAAGTCAGGGGTAGAAAGAGTCACTTTAAGACCAACTTATGAGCCCTGTTGTCCTTTCTGGATGAGTCAAGTTCCTCTGTGCACTCTGAATGAGTTCAAGGAAATGAGCTGCAATAGAAATCTGGACAGTCTCATTCCCAAAAGCTTTGCATGCCGCCATGAGTCACTGACAAGGCATTTCCAGCTTTCGTTTTCAGCCGCGCTGGAGGTAACCTCGAGTCCTTGGAGGTAGACATGGAAGCTCATCTTGAAGCATTTAGCTACCGGATCATTTGTGTCTTTCTGATCTGCAGGTTTGATCTCTCTTTGACATTTGCTTTATGACATCCCAGATTCTTCCTGTGGAGGCACGTGGGAGAGCTCCGAGGGACCTCAGCGTCAACAAAGGATATAAGGAGCAGCCACAAGAAAGAGGAGGATAAAAGTAAAAGGATGAGATGGTAATTGAGAGTATTCATGTTGTATGTTTGTTTTTCCAGTCTGGTAAACATTATGGTCACAGACTTCAATTCTCCGAGGGGGTCAAAGTTTCAGACATACAGTAAATGTAGTTGGTAAGTCAAAATGGACGCGAAAGAGGACAGAATGAGTGAGTGAATCAAAAAACAATCAGGGAATAAGCATGTATAATATACAAAGGGTAGGACTTACAATAAATGTGTCAGTTAGGATGAGTAACATGAGAATCCAAAAGTAGTCTTTTGCCTACCTTTGAACCTGTGTTGGTCTTGTTGAAGACAGGCAGAGTTCCAGTGATCACCAGGCCAAGCTCCTGGAAGATGAAGCATACAGTATATTGAACAAAATCAGGTACGTAGGCAAATCAATCATGTCAAAATAATTATCCATGGAATATATTCACAGAATACTTCAGGGTGTGTTATCTGTTATTGTGTGACTTTAATAAAAAACGTCATTAAACAGCCATCTGACACAACACTGACACCATGCATGTCCCACGGTGTCAATGGGTCATTGGAAAACCCAACAGCTACAGCTTAAAAATGAGATGCTTCCTGAAACAAAAGGCAGAGACATTTCTGGTGGTGACGAGGTCAATACTGTCACAAACGCTGACAGCGTCTTATCAGTAAACGCATGACAATATCCAAACCATTTGGCTCAGTTCACCCGACTGGTTTCTTATCTACGCTGTCGCCTAAAAGTTAATCTTGACAGAAACTTAAGCACCACGAAAAAAAAAGATTGATGAAGCAAATTTTGAAATAAAGCCAATGTGCCCTGTCACACACACACTACTGCAGCAGAGTTGAATTTGAGTTTACCAGGATGACAAACAGCAAAAACTTATGTGAAATCCTTCATCTGACAGAAAGTAGATTTCTTCCCGTTCTTGAAAAGCTCTACATTTCACTACAAATGCCACTGACTTTTCCCACACTTGTGTTGAAGTGTGTTCTGTCCTTACACAAACTTGCATGCAATCACGTGATGTGTGTCTGTTATAACACATAACATACCAGCGCGTCCAGGTAGACGTTGGTCCACTGAACCTGCTTGGCCTTTCTGTCGGCCTTAACCATAGGCCTGCCCAACACGTCCAGGTACTCCTGCAAAAAAAAGGGAGAGAAGAAGGACTGCAGTTTTAATTTGCCACATGCACATCAGCCATTCCACCACAAGAGGGCACAATGCACAGCTGGTTAAGTAAGCCAGGGAGAGAGCTGGAGTGAAAGACAGGTAGCAACCATTCACGGATAAATAAGTGTGTTCCATGAGTGAAGCTAAGTTTACCTGAGTGTTGATCCTGATGGCACCTATAGATGGAATCTCATAGTAGTACCCTGAGACAAAGATACAAGTTTATTCTAACATCCATTCTGAAAACAAGAGCTTCATTTAGACGCAATTACACCAACTACTGAAAATCAAGCAGCTCAAATGATCAGACAAGTGGAGTCCATTTTATGTGTTTAGAAAGATGCTATATTCATATTCTTCTAGTATCTGTGTTGTCTGATAACTGCCAAACATACTATTTTGGGACTGACAACCTACCTAGCCAAGATGAGTACTGAAAAGCAAACCCCACCCACCTCTTACTTACAGGTTGACAAAACAAAGTTTGAAAGGGCAGTCCTCTTGTGTGTTTGACCATGGAAAAGACAATGTTTGTTCACAATAAATGAAATATTTTGCATTTGTCAGCTGGTCATAATTGAAAACATACGACGGGCCAGTTTTTCTTGTTCTACTGATATAGAAAAAATTAACTTAAGATTTAGTTGTCTGGTGTTATTCCATTTATCCAAGACCTGTCAATCATTTAAACTTATTTTATTTACATTTGGATCACAGTTGGGTGCTTTAGGTTTTCATCCTACTGAAGAATACACATCAAATATACAGTATGATGAGCTGTATGTCAGATGGACACCTCCCACCTTTATTAGCACAGGCCATCCACTGTATCGGTGCTTTGTCGTAGTTGTGTTGACCTACTGAAAACGTAAAGATGCGCACCTGTGAGAAGAAAGAAAGTAAACGGGTGAATATGGTGAAAAGTGAGGACGGCTGCATTCCACTCTCTGGACTTGTGTTCGCAGTCCTACCGCTTGCTTAGGGTTGTATTTTTCAAAGATCTCCTCTGCTCGCTCTTCTCCTCCGTCAGTGAAGAGCATGATAATCTTGTTGCAGTTGGCCCTTGACACATTCATCTAGTCGACACAAGGGCAAAATGTTTGCATTTTAACCACTATCTCATATTGTTACAGGAAGAGGCTGAAGGTGTGGTGTCAAAAATCACTTAAGGCTAATGCATTTTTATACATACAACAAATGGCAGGTGAAACATGAGTTCTTGCACTTATACAAACACCTGCAATGACCAAAACAACCAGAAGAGGACGACATATACTCATTCTTCATTAGAACACCACTGGGATTGAGTTGTCAGTGTGTCCAATGTTCCATCATAATTTTCATAATTGAATGAAATGAACATAAATTATATGAGACTGTTATGAGACTGACTGACATTCACAGGGTTTCATCAAGCCTCTGGGTTGGTCTGCATATTTCAAGGGACATTGTTGGATAAAATAATAAAACAAACAGATGCAACAGCGATGTCCTCAACGTTAACATCCCTACCCCCATCCACCAAACACACACTCCTACATCCTTATGTTAGCCAAACACAGATACCACACAAACGGATCCACCACGCATGCCAACGCTGACACTTTACCTGCGCAAGCTGCTCGAAGGCCAGCTCAAAGCCGCCTCTATAGTTGGTGATACCCTTGGCAGTGATGCTCTGCACAGCATCTTTCAGCATCCTCTTGTTGCGGACGTTGGCCTGCACCAGGTTCTCAAAGCACGACACGTACGTGGCTTTGTCATTGAACTGGAGGGAAGAGGGAAGGAGGGATGATGGGAAATGGAGGGAAGGCACTTGCACATATTTTATATTAAATATGCGGCCTGTTTTCCCCTTCATTACGGAGTCATGCAGTGTCCCTTTAAACACATAGGAGTGACTTAACATAAGGTACTTCAAGAGAGATTAAAATGATTCCACTGGAGATCAAATTAAATAATTATTGCCAGGCGTTATAAAGTATATAGATCTAATTTAAAAACTTATTGGCTTTGCTGTTGCAAAAGAATATGTCATGTGTGAAATGCAATCAGTCTTAATCAAATGTGCACAGACCGAAGGGAGCTAAAGGAGCAGAAGGAAGGATTGGCAGGAGAGCAGGTAGGGATGTGAAAACAGTGGCATAAGGAGGTAAAAAAAAACAACAACAAAGAGCTTGATTATAGAGGGGTTATGCCGTAGAGACAGACACTACTGTAAGTGGTTACATTACTTTTACACAGCTCTACATGTAACGTGTCTTCAGATTAATATTGGTGAATAGTTAATGTGGAGGAACAGATGGAACCCTATCATTCCATGCACAGACATACACGGCAGCATCTATGGAAGACTGGGACATGGCTCATTAATACCCAACATCTGCTTTGGCCTTGACTGCAATCATGATCATATTCAATACACACACACACACACAAATTCTCAAACACGTGCACACATATAAGAGGTCCACTTCTTTTGCAGAACCTTTAGGATTTCTTGCGACACAAATTTGAACCCCTGCAGATACTCACCATTAATCCGATACACAATTTTTTTTCTTGATCAACATTCGCTTAGATCTGCACAGCTGGTAGCTTAAGTTAATTGTACCATTTGCTTGCGATAACCCAAATGTCGAGATTAAATTCATCGGGCTGAAAAACAAAGGTTACATAAAATGTCAAATGTGGGTGACAAAATAGTGGAATGGCACTTGAAAGATACTTTCTAGCTTTGTACAATGACAAGGGCAGCTGCAAGGACAAGTCCTTCTGAGGTGACTGTCAGTATTGTCAGCTTTTTAAAGATAACACTTTTAAGTGTCAAAGCAGACCAAACATTCTATATTATTGAAAACATTATTCACAGAAGCAAGAAGAGATCATTGCAACACATGCAAAACACATAGTAAAGATATCCGAGTGACTAATAGTGAGAATTTAAGATAGATTACAGTACACAGCATAAGATAATTTTAAAAAATCTACGAGCAAAGGATACAATTTAACACAGTTTATGTGTCACCTCTTTGCTAATTTTTCTCTGTTGACATGGGTTTATGTTTTTAGAACGCCAAAGGATGCTGCAGCTCACAATGACTGTTTCCAACTATTCAACATGTTGGCGGAAGTTTCAGGGCTAATACTGCCAAGACATTCGTCCTCTGAACAGACGCACGCCTACACACACACACACACACTAAGATAAACCATCTTCAGTTAGAACTTCATCTAACTTATAAAACACATCTTAAAATATCTCAGACACAATAATAAAAGCTCAGCAGAACAGCATACTGTATGTGGGCATGTTCTATATATATATTCTTCTTTATTTAAACAAAATACCTCAAACTGTTTATAGTCACCACCGTGGTTCTATACTGTTGATGTCTACCTTTTTGGTGCATGTACACGCACAGTTTGCATAGATATGGGTTGCATACTTTCATAGGAAATGTTTTGGAAAGCAACTTATATTTAATTCTAATGTGTTAAGAAGCTTCCTGGAGAGAGCCACATATACTGGAACTAAGAAATGTTGGGAAAAATAAGATAATTGGTTTAATTAGTGCACGTCAAGTTAGTTAATTAACTTGTGTCTATTTACAGCAGGTCAACAGAAGATACAATTACAATTCAACAAATAATGACTATAAATAAAGACTATAAAGCGTCAATAATAAATTAATATTTACTTGAATTTAATTTGCTTTTTAAATAAATTTTTTAGATTTATTTATTAAAAGTAAATTAGTACAAAAGTCAACAACTGCTCGTGAACTCAACACAGCTAACCAACTTCAAATGACTCTCTTAGAATATGAACTCCCATTTCCCCCGTAATTAGCACCAAATTGCATAGTTCTTTCCAGTAAAGGTCCTAGAAACCTACTAGGAAATTATTGTATAAAATAAAGTTTTATTCTGCATTCAAGTTCAGGTAATTACGGGTTAGACAGTAATTAACTGTTGGGTTATAGACTTTTATTCACTTTCTCTGGTTAAGAAGTTGTTTGTGCTTATGTGTGTGGGATTGAGGCACGTTGGGGCAGCAAGATACTAGAAGCATAAAGGATCATTTAGATATACAGACTCACTGATAGATATACTTCATGGGCAAAACAGAGATATTGCTTACACATATTCACCATATGAAACTAGCCACACACACACACCAACGCTGAGAGCAGACCCAGTTGATTTAATTACACAATTTAAAAATGAAATGTTATAACGGATTGTACCTTCAAAAAGCTTCAAAATGCTTCTAGAAGGTCTACAAACTGAGCTGGATTCCATCAATATTCTTATTACACCGCTGCCTAATTTCATTGACTTCAAAAGCCCTTTCACTTAGCTGATTTGAAAGCTCCAAACAAAAACATAAACCATTGCTTTATTAAGGGAAGTGAAAGAAAATGTAATTAATGTTTCATTTGGAAAGCAAACTGAAAAAGTCATTTATGTTCCCTCCTATTAGGAATAAGCACAAAAAGGGGGCTAATAAGGATTGAGATGGGGATTTTGGATGGAGTGCAGGCACATTCAAGTACTTGATGTATCCTGCACCAAAGATGCCAGTAAGTGGACCAATACTGGAACTGAAAAAAGGGACAAAATGAGAATTAATGGGGGAAGAGCTGAGGAGTTTGCAGCCAGATACACCACCTGAATGCTGACGGTATGCAAATGCTTAGTAATAAGAAAAAGCACTGATTATTCATGCCACTTCGTACATAAAAAGACATGTAAATGTAAGTTTGTGATGTTGACACTGACATTTGTTAAAAAAAGGAGGTTTTTATAAGGTTATTATAAGATAAAATACACAGAGATCCAGAGCGACAAAAGAAAAGAAGAAAAAACTCGGTTTAAAGTCTGAGCAAAATCCTCCTGCCTGCACCTCTTAAGATCACTAATTAACATGATATATCTTGTTTGTTTAAACCATTAAATAAACACATATTGTGAAAATGATTTTTACAGGGATTATATACCAGAGTTAAGCTAAAATAACCAGCTACTAGCCTTTTATTTACAATACAAACATGAGTGGAATTGATCTTCTTGCCTGCTGATTTTTCTCCTAAACACAAACATGTGGATATATAATATTATCAAATCCTAATTTCTGTTTTTATTTTCTTCAAATTAGCTGAGCTTCAGAATTTTCCACATACCCCTGGTAACCGCAGAAGTACCCCTTGGGGTACAAGTAGTCCTTAATTTCTGGCCTGTGGATGTCTGCTACTTCTGCCTGGAAGGTTTGACATGTCTTGTTCGGTTGTCTCTCCTTGTAAACAGCTATGGGGGCCTTTTAATTCAGTTACGTTGAAGGAATGTCATCTTGTGTAATCACATTTCTTAGAGAAAGGACAAATGTGACCGACTAATAGATCAATGACATTTTGACAGTAAGAGTCACCTCTATTCCATTATTTTAAACGTGTCTGAAACGTTTTCTCCTTTGTCCAATCCGATTAAAACCGCAAGGACCTCCTGCTACATTCAGTGTGAACCAGGAAAACAAGGACAACTTTTTGGTTAATTCTCCAAACTTTGTTTCACCAGAGAATATGTATTAAAGTGTTGTGTGTGTTCCTTAGAGTCACACAAGGTTCGCACGCTAAGTGACAGACAGCAGCGGTTTTATGGTTGCCTAGCAACAGCATAAAGAGGTGGATTCTAGCAGTGCTTCTAAAGAGTGGTAGAGTGGTTCTCTGTATTTCAGTCCTTAAAATCATGTCCAGCGTGGTTACCACCAACATGCCTTCTCGAGTCTTCACAAATTCCTCCAATAGAAGGAAATAAGCACTGTAACCACTTAAAATTGAGTTATTTTTCTTTCCACAACTAATATTGCTGGGAAGCATGAAGCTTTAAATGATGATGGACCCCCATGTCAGTAAACCCTTTGATGGCTTAGATTCCTACAGAATTTCAATTGGGCTAGCAGGGGCTTTTCCATTACATGCCCCTGATTAAAAGTGTGGATCATAAATACAGCACACATTCATTTGTCAAACTTATCTTGTGGCATTTCAGGGTTTCTGAAGCTGTGTCACGTGTTCGCTCTATTAGGCATGCATACATGCATACAGACAGACACATCCCTACATAAACACACGTGCAGTCACACACATACAAGGACACAAATGAGCACACAAGCATGCATCCATTCACAACATCAGCCGCAAAAAAGATCCACATGCGGCACATTAAGTCATGTTTAAAAGTAAAGAGGCTCAAACAGCCAAGCCACAATTATGTCCACATTAACATTCAGCAATGTGTGCACCTGGAAATTCGATGCATATATAGAATCATAAGACGTTTCTGCACAGGATTTTGCAAAACATCTTTGTAAAATGAAGTGATATAGTATTTCTAAAGTAAATATTAGTATAAGCTGCGTTTATTTCTACTAGTGACCAAATGAAAGTATTAGCTGAGTGAACACTCACATAGACCACGTTCACGTAGTCGTCGTCAGAGAGGGTCTCCAGCATCTTGCTGACGGACGTCCGGATGAGTTTGAGGGTGAGACCTGAAACGCTGCCACTCCTGCAGTTTGGAACAAAGATGGTCTGTGTTTTGCAACATGAATCAGTATCATATTATATTTTCTACTGAATTTCCTATGAAATGATGTAGGGTGACTTTCTGGAAATTTCTTAAGGAAAAATATCTGTTAATTTGCCCTTTGATATTTTGCCTGATCAGGCAACTGAAGCTTCGGGTCCGTGGGTTTCCAAAACATAAACATCCACACCAAACTTCATAGCAGTGTGAGAAGATATCTTGCTATGAATCAAGAAGTTGAACGGACTAAAAAATAAAAAATAAATTCTGCTTTAAAAAAAAAACAATGAGCTATAATCAGAGATGGAATGACATTTCTTCCATTAACGAGCAGGGTAGATTATAGTATCATTCATCATGTTAACAAAAATGCTATCATTATAATCTTCAGTAGATACCATCATCGTATCTCTGCTAATGACTTGCACACAAACTGTGAATGCTTGCATAAAATGAATAACAAAAAGTCAGCATTGAGCACTGTCGGAACTAGACTTCTTTGATAATTTTTCACCAAAGCTTTTAAAGTCCAATAAGCCTCATCAATCACTCCGTGCCAATTAGCAGAGCTGCGTTAAGAGCTGCAAGCGGACAAATTTAGTTTTTCATTCATTATGCTGCGTTGTAATTTAGCTCTGCCATGAGTGCCGTTTCTAACGAAACGCAACCTGAGTGGAAAAGTTCAGGAAATGTCTGTGTTCTTGCATGCAGCAGCCATTTCTTGTTCTCTAGTTCCACCGGTTGCGATATACAATACATTTCAGTAAACAATTGGTGAGTCATCGGCAATAAGGATAAAACATGCACAAATTTAAAAATGCTATTAAAATGCGTTATATTTTCCTTACAGTCAACAAACTCCATAAAAGACAAAAATCAACAATACGTTAGTCTGTCACTAAATACTTTCTGACCTCTACCTGGTCTGTTGTGCTCAACCCTGAGCCTACTAAAGATGTAAATCTTGTAAAACATGTCCCCAATATATATTTTCATATTTTGAAAAACACACAGGAAGAAACAACTGGACTGTAAATGATATAGTTGCCCAATACACTGACTGCTTCTTGCTCGTCAGTGTCACACGAGGCAGCCGTGTGAACGCAGCAGAGCCCAGCGGGGTGGGGCCAGTCACAGAGTTAGGATCGGGGCCCCCTGGTGTGCAAAAGAAAATAAAATCTGACTGTAATAGATGAATCATAAGGTCATCACTCACGCATCCACCAGGATCAGCATGTCCTTGGGTGACGACGCCCCCTGAATGTACCTAGTGAGTAATAACAGACACACACACAAAAGTTGTAGATATTGAGCACATAAGAGATGAACATATGCACAGATGTGGAAAACACACACACACACACACACTTAATACAACGCATGCAACTCATTTCTAAGGAATCTATACAACACAAAAAGCACACATAATAATTACGAGACATTTTGCAGTCTCCTCACTCTTACCCCTCTCGGAGCAAGAAAACAAATAACTTCCTCTCATTTGCATGTGAAAACAATCAGACCTTAGTGTTCTTCAATAAGCAAACTGTTGTGTGTCTTTGATCAGAGTTTGAGTGCTCAGTAGCCTATAGGGCTTTTGAGGCTAATGAAATTTAATAACACAGTTAAAAGGATATTGGTGGCTTCCAGCCAGATTTCATCATTTTTAGGAGACTAATGAAGCTTTTGTATTGGTACCCTTTGATCTGCAGTAGCTTAATCATCATAGTTTTCTGGTGTGTTTGTTTGAGTGCGTTTGGCTTTGGTCAAAGACAGTTTATGCAACATGCAAAGACAGTTTTTGCAAATTAATATTTAATATGAAAATTACACAAGTAGATTGAATGAGCCATGTGTCTGCCCTTGGCAAACAGAGAAATGACTGACGACACAGAAACAAAACCGCACATCCGATAACAAGTGCTTACACTCACCATGGTCGCCTGCGCACATCGTACAGGTCGATCTTATTGGCTGAATTGCTTGAGTTCATCCAAGGGGATGCTGGAATTCGACAGAAGGAAAAACATTGGGGAAAGAAATGTTTACTTCATATTTACTTTGGATTAAAAGTCATTGAATAGGTGTGTCAGTGTCCAAATCCTTTTATTTTTTATATCAATATTCATATATCTTAGTATATCTTATATCTTGAACGAACAGTTGGACCATGGGAAATAGGCCTATTTTCTTTCTTGCCAGGAGCTAGGTGAGAAGATCGATACCACTCTGAGGTGAGCTTAGCATAAAGACTGGAAGCAGGGGGAAACGGCTAGCCTGGCTCCAAAGTTACACCTCTACAGCTCACTAAGTGTCACGTCTCTCATTTGTTTAATTTGTACAAAAGAAACGAATAGTAAAATTGTTAAGTTTTAGTTTTAGAGGGAGTTGAGTGCTGTAGCTAACAATGCCTTGGTGTGCAGCGGCCAGGGAACCAACGAGGACTTTGGACATGTATTTCACCTGCATTATGTCTTTATGCTAAGCTAACCTAATTGCCTCCTGGAGATAGATTGACGCTGAGTACACAGCCATGAGAGTGGCTTGTCTTTTTATGAACTCTTGGCAAGATAACAAGTATATACAGTATTCTCCAAAATGCCAAACTATTCCTTTAATGCAATTTTTGAAGTGTAGAGAACAATTCGGAGGTGTACTCTCATGAGATTTTGGATCAGAACATTATGAGAGATGCCATGGTCATGACCGTATACACATACATGTTTTTAAAGAAAGTGAAAGAGGTGTGACAAAGTCAGCTGACAGCAAGTGTTCAGAAAAGTCTGCTTGCATGCATCTGCCTGCAACATGATGAAATGGCCATATCTGTCTTCCATCATTGCCCACAGGAAGGTCAGCGGGCTGTTGGAGTAACCCCATTGGCTTCTGGGCTGCTCACCTGGGAAGTACCGAGCCAATCCGGTAGCAGAGCCAAACACCTGCCAGAGGAGGGAGGGATCTTCTTCTTTGTTTTTCCGGAAAACATCCTCCAAGGCCTCTGTCCAATTTAGCTCATTCAAAATTATGGTAGCTATGGCACACACACACACACAGAAAGAATAAATGAGTCACATTTGTAAAGAAGTACATCATAAAAACCACACAAGCACAAAATGTCAAGGCTTTTCAAAAATGATTGGCTTCGAAAAAGCAATTCTGAAAATGGAGAAACCATGCTTGAAAGTCTAAGACACAGACATACGCACACAAATTTGCCAGTATTAGGCTACTGACATTGACGGCTGAGAGGAAGCCTCCTCACAGATATTGAAAGTGACGTCAATCTGCTATGATGAGATATTTCCATTTCTTGTACTCGCATTTCTGTTAAAACACACACCAAAATCTACAGCGGTGGAAAGTGAGCAACAGAGAAGGGAAAGGGGAGCGGGGAGGGAAGGATTCAAAAACAGAATGATTCAATTTGATATTTTGGGAATAAGACAAAATCATCTTCCGGGTATCAGGGGACAGACATACAGTAAACATTTTGTTTACCTGTTTGTCTCCAGGAGCTTTTACTGGATTAATGCTCCAACAATCTAGTTTGATCGAAAAAGGCAGCACTCTGCCTGGGAGAGTGGGCTGCATGTCAAAGTAATGCTGTGCATGACTCATACTTGTGTGTGTGTGTGTGTGTGTGTGTGTGTAGATGCCCCCACATGTCTATACGTGTGTGTGTGTGTGCTTTGTTTGAGACTGGATTAAAAGGAACAACAAAGACAAGAGAAAGCAACATCAGGGACGAGACAGGGGATGGGCATGGGAAGGTGTTAAGCAGCTGTACTCTCATCCCAGCTCAGTATCTCAGATAGAGGATGATATTGACAACTCAGCAGGAAGATGCAGTTTAATGCAATAAAATACAACAGCACCACAAACTACAAGATAAACTGAAGGGAGGTTTGATTTATCATGGGGCTGTATAAGACTGCACAAGCTTTCTGGTAGGTCCAAGTAAACTGGCAGCAGGGTGTACAGTACTTGTTATGTGTTGACATCGTTTAAACATTGAGGCCAAATACCCAACAATTTCAAATTGTATGAAAAAGTGTCCATAAACATTTATAGTACCACTCGCATGCAGTGAGTTACATATAGTGAGTACAAACCTTTGCGGATAAAAGTGCCACCAAGAAAAACGCAGTAAATAAGCAATGCCCAACCACGAAGTCCACAAAAATAATGTTTTTCTCTCTCACCCTCCCACTTCTCCCTCGATTCCTGTGCTCAGTGTTTTGTGGCTCTCACGCTCCCTCTGGCTCCTCGCTCCTTCCCCTCCTCACAACCACCTCCTTTACCAAGGCTCTATTTCCATGCTTTGTAGGATAACGAGGGAGTTTAGGCCAGGCCTTAAATGGCTCCCCGTTGTATTGTAGAGCAAAGCGTGTCCCAATGATAAGTGGTGACAATTTGTTCGGGCCTGATCTCTATGCTCCCCGAGGATGGTCCTTAATGGATTAGTCCTGCTGGTTTCCGTGACATGTTTTTCTTCAGGGGTTGAATATACTAAATGATAAACAATAAAGCAATGTCCATGAAATGTTATACAAATTAATTTGCAGTTAGTGCAGAACTTGTGTAACAAGTACATGTGTGGGTTCAGGTTAAAATTAATTAGATGTGGGTCCACCGTGAAGATGAGAAAATAAAAACATCCAAAATAAATAACAAAATGTTATGGCCAGTGTTATGGCTGGGTCAACCAGAACCTGGTGAAATAGGAAGTGCTAGAGGCTTGGTGGTCGCATGGCTAGTTGGTGAATACTGACAAGCTAACACACCAGCGAGTTGGCAACATGCTGGTACCGGTCAAGCTCTACAAGATTTTTCCCCATTTTCTTAGTACTATGCTGTTGACTCCCCTAACATTTCATTCTCAGGGATGTTTCTAATTGACACAAATAATGTAACAAACAAAAAAGGTTAGAAGCTCTGGAACAGTTCCAGTAAGAACTTGTTGAAGGTGGAAAAAGTGATGACTCCACTGAAATTTGCCATCGTAAATGGCAGTATGACCAGGCATTTAGTCAGCAAATCTGTACCTGTCCCGTGTCCCTGCAAGACTCTGGTCCTTACTCATTTAAGGTTTGTAATTGGTGTTACACTGGGTGGTCACAACAGATCACTGCGTCAAGTGAAAAATTCACCAAAGATGCCCAGCCATGCCAGCTTCATAAATCACTCAATTCAAATATCACATAGTTAACAAGTGAAGACATGAGAGATTTAAAAAAAACAAAAAAAGAATGATTAATTGGGTGAGAAGACATGCAAACTGAACATGGAAAAGATACAACATATTCCCTGTGAGGCATGTAGATGCTTTCAAAACAAATCAAACAGGATCCTGGTAGTGACTGATGAGGGTGACGGCGGTGGGAGGAGGTGAGAGAGAGGAGGGAAAGCTGCACGGTGCCATGCCAAGTGATGCCCTGTGGTGTTTCCTGTCATCAGCTGGCTGGTGGCTGAAACCGCCTGTGTATCTGAAAGTAATTACATGGTGAGGGCTGAAGTGGCGAGAACCTGCAATCATTGTATCAGAAGCGGCCCTACACTTGATGATACTTCGCCCTCACTGCTGATGTGACTGAGCACCAGTGCACCCTTTCGCAGGCATTCACACAGCACTGACATCCCCTTTAGCTTCTAATACACCTTAAGATCATCATCATAATATATCTTTCCACCAACGCAGATTATTTTGTCTCGACAGTCATTAAGGAGAACATATTTAACAACTGAGTGAATACAGAGGACAACACAATGGACAACTGGTATTTAAGGCAAAATATGTCAGTGGTGTATGCTGTGCATCAAAATACTCCTTATTGCTGAAAGCCCACAAGACACGCCACTCTCCTATACACCAGCAATTCAATCACATTTACACTCAGGATCTGCACAACCAAGCCACTGTACACTGATGCCTTTTTCTACAGTGCTAGGTCCTGCGGTTGCACTGCGAGGCACCTTCAAATCCCTCAACGCAAATCCTCACCATTCATTTGAGTTAAAGACGATGGAGAAGAAGGAAACGTGAAAGACAGGAGCTGTGAATCACAGTTCACGTGCGCCAGTGAGAAAAGCCCTTTTTCGTAATCTCCGCTGTCTTAAGATCAGGAGCAATTACTCACACAACAAACAAAAACACACACACACACACACACACACACACACACACTGATGACAGCCTTCTTGACTGACAGTTGAGCCATTTGATGCCTCACTTGAATCGCGAGGCTGCAAAGGTTCCGCTTGTTGATATTAGTTACCATAATCTGTAAAGAATTCAACAGTACAGTATGTGACATTGCAGAAATCCCTTTCATTACTCTCTTAGAAGATTTATGCCCAGCTAAAATATGATGGGAACTTTCTGGCATGGAGGGGAGTCCAAATCCCAATCAGCTGATTAGAAAATCCTGGGAAGGCATCCAACTTGTCGCAAGGACACAGGTCGCAGACATAATGACAGTGAGACTGGGGGGAGAATAAGGAGGGGAGGATGACGAGGGAGAGAGATGGAGATGAAGATGAAGATACCTCAGAGTTTGGCAGCAAGCTCTGTAACCGAAATAGGACGCGTATGAAGTGGCACGAGAGTGCAAAAGAGAAAAAAAGAAATCAATTTATACGCTGTGAGCTTTGCAGCAGGGACCGCGACTTCAACACAAACACAATCGCATACACAGTGTCACAGTATCTCGGCACGCCACAGTGTGTGTGTGTGTGTGTCTCGGGTTGACAGGTGCCACCCAGCGTTGATGCAAACGGGCATCAGATGAGCCTCGTATCTCCTGCCAAGGCCGCAACGCTCTCCTCTCATCGCGTCCACGCCAATCTGCCTAATGAGCGAGAGGACACGCATACGCAGCCATGAGATCCACATACAGTACAGTAGGCACATGCGATGCGACACGCACATGCCGACTCTCACACACCAAGTGTTTCTCCCTCTGTCTCTCAAAAACACACTCACGCAAACAGACAAACTCTGATTCATCTCCACTGTGCATGTATGCACACACATAAACGCGATAATGAATCCCAGTCTGACCACCCACACTGGATCAGCAGGGAGAATAGATTCCAATCAGCAGGAATCAGGCGGGGGAGACATTTGTCCCCACACACCCCACTATTAATATGCTTAATAAAGTGGAGCGAGGGGTGAGGGGAGGATAGAGTGATGCAGGGTGGAGTGAAGGGGTAGAGCTATAGAGGAAAAGAAGGAAAGGAAGAATGGTGGAAGGTGGTGAGGAGGAATGAAAAGAGAGCAAACATGACTAAATGAGTAGGAAAGAAAGTAGGGAAAAGGAACTGATAGACAAACCAAGGAGAAGGGAATATGAGGAAGAGGAAGGAATGAAAACGGGTGGGGCGTTGTGGAGAAATTCTACGGCAATCAAAGAAGAAGAGGTGGATGGCACGTGTCTCCTTCAGCATCAGAAAAACCACAAGGACGCCAGCATTGTCTAGACAAAATCACCTAATCAGGTTACCAGTCCTTCCTTCACACAACAAAATAGAACACTAGGGCGTGTCCAAGTATGTGTGCCTCCTTCGACACACACACAGACACTTGGACACACATTGCCATGGCAACGCGGACAGTGCTGGCCAGCCGGAGTGGCATCAACGTGGCGGCCCATCCTTAGAGAGAGAGAAAGAGAGAGGGAGCACCAACACCAGCCTAGCTTTGCTGCTTCGCTAACTAGAGCTCCACCCAGATCCCACCCTCCACCACCTGCCTGAGAACTGGGAGAGATCGGACGGACAGATACCACACACCCTGTAAACCACAATGCTGCAGTAGAGGAGCATCATGGTTATAGGTTCCAACCCAAACAATCTGCATATCTAGATACCACTAGAGATTCCTTTTGAATTAAAGTAAAGTTGTGGTTTCCACTTGACTATGTAACAACGTGCGTCAATTCTGAATAACATTGAGATGCTAGATACAGAATTCTGCAATAAATTCTTGCAATAAAGATAATCACCTTAAACAAAGCATGACATGGGGGGAGAAAGAAAGAAAGAAAGACAAAAGAAACAAAGAAAGGTCATGTATAGGTGAAGAAATACAGCAAAAGACAGACTGGTGAATCACACTTGAAACAACCCCCTCTTCCAGCAACCCGACCCCGCCCCCCTACCCTTCCATCTTTATAACTGTTGCATGTAAAAATAACTGAGCGCATTTGGCCATTTGGCAATGACAAAAATGTCTGCACAGTCAGAGGCCTCAGAGGCCCGTCACTCTGCACATTTATGGCTCACCTTATGTGGAGTGACTCGCTGCAGAAGGGCATTAAAGTCATGTGACAGAGTCTGCTGCATTTAGCAAACCCAGTGTGACGACCATTACCGAAATTGATATTGAATGCTCAGTCAATGCCAAAAAGGCTATTAGCTCGTGCCTGGGTATAAGGAAATGATTTAATGGCTTTGATGCCTGTTGTATGTGTGTGTTAAATGTGAAATTATATAATTTTAGTTACAAATTGTCATGTTAAGCAGCGTGAGAGGCCAATGATATAGTTTTGCTAAAACTTGGGCTGACATTGCATTTTCTTTGGATGGATCAAGATATCATTGGGATTATCTTAGCAGATCGCAACTCAGTTCTTATTCAATATACTTATATAATATATTATTCTTTTCTCTCATCGCAAGCTTCCCTTCATGTTGTCTCCATTTTCTGAAGCCATGCCTGTGTCCTCGTATTGCTAAATCACCTTCCCTTCATACTAAGTGTGTGCATGTATGGTATGAGAGTGTGTCTGCAAGGAAGGACATGACCTGTACTTTATGTTTCTGTGTGCATCAAGACATGTCTGCATCCTTGTGTTTGTGTATGGGTCAGTCTGTCCTTGCATTATAGTGTCCTAGAATAAGAGACTAATAACCCAGAGGATATGACTGTGTGGTCACGAGTGTGTGGGACGAGTATGATCCACTCCAGTTTGTGTATAGCGTTATCCACCCATACATTAGGCAATTTATCTCTTCCAAGGAGGCTTGTGCTTCTGTAGCGTATTGCTGTTTTCGAATCACTGGCAAAATGACAAATCAGTGTGTGTAAAGAGATACTGTATTGAGGCAACACACTACACAGTAACCACCTTATCAACCCAAATATAAGAAAACAACATACGACTACATAACTCAAACACTCACCACAATCAAACATACACCACCATGTAGCTTATTGAATTTAAGGCTGGCCACATTCTGTAATAGCATTCTTGATTATGCCAGATTGAATTAGTGTAAGCCAAATCTAGTTTGACTGGTGGTCTGTCCAGTATTTTTCCTGCTTTATGTCCAATACATGCAGGGAGAGGCTCCAGGAGCGGGGGTGGACAATTATGCTGATGAAGTTAAAGCCTTGTATGTGATTACCCTTAGATTGGCTTGATGTGAGAGAGGTGTGTGCATATGGCACGATCTGATATCACCGGGTTGGTGTTGTTCCTACAACATCATAACTTCTGTAGCTCAAGGATGGTCATTGCAATTGACCAATCACATTGTTCTGTCGTGATGTCATAGCTTTATGACTGTGGGAAAAAAAACGGAAATATACTAAAGAGCGCCTTCTTGCTTGTACGCATATGCAGTGGGGAACAGAAGGTTGTTTTAATTAAAATGTTTCTTTTACAGTAATACTACACAGAGTACTACACATAATACATCAAGAAGGTCAAGGACACATTATATTTATATATTCCTATTATATTGTGTGTATTTGCCCACTATTAAAAGTACTGTCATATAATGGGAATGACATTTATTGTACTTTATAAATGTTCTTATAGTTCAAACAAGACTAAAAGTCTACAGTCACGCAAGCGGCTCTGCGATGTTATGCTTAGACACAGGGGTGTTTTGAGGTAATTGCTAATGTCAGCATGCTAACATGCTCTCAATGACAATGCTTTATATGATGAATACAATGGCCTATAAATTATCTTAAAACTGTGACAAAAGAAAAGCATGAATGCACATTTGTGATAAACACACCAAAACAACAATCAGCTTCAAATACCAAGCACAAAAAGACCCATCGTTGGCAGACGTGTTGACATTCTGTGCAACTGTCCCGAGAGGTTAGCAGGGTTAGTGATGAACGGGAGGGAATGGAGCAGCTGGTGACCAGGGAAAAGAGGGGGCTAGAATGTGCTGGCCATTGGGCTGTTGGCATCTGGGCTATATATAAACTAGAATGCCCTGGCCTTAGTGGGGAACTGTACACTGCCAAAAGTGCTGGGAGGCTGAGCTCCACATCATGGGAATGTACTGTAGATACTGGACATAGTGGTGACAGGGAGAAAGAGAGAAAGAGAGAAGGGTGGGAGGTGGTGTTTGCTATGTATTACTATTTATAAGAGAGGAATGTGCAGACGATATGAGAGAGAGTATGCATATTTCAACAATGAATGTGTATATGTGTTTCAACTTACAGCCTTCATATATATCCGTAGGGATGTGGACAGCGGTGGTGTTGTACGAGACAAGCCGTTTGAAGTCGGGGTCTAATTCGAAATCATCTGGAATATATCGGTTCTTCTTTCTGTTTGAGTCCTCTGTCTGATTAAGCTGCACAAAAAGGGGGGGGAAAAGCAGAATCTGGAATTTCAAAACCATCTTGCAAAGCATCTTTAGCCTTAAGAGGGGTCTCCCTCAGTTTGTAAACATACTGTATATGACAAGGTGTCAGTGTTGAGTATTCATTGAAATGTCACTACTGACAGATAAAGGCTGAGAAACTGAATCTACATTTTAGGCAGTGAAACATAAACCCAGGCACCCTGGGAAAAAGGGAAAGTGGGGAGAGGGTCTGTCAGTCAAATACAGAGTGACATTAGTGTGCCGTTCTTTCCCACTGGGAGAGTGGAGGAGAATTAGATGCTGATCCCTGTTTATAAAAGCAGACAGACGACGTCTGAGGCCAGGGGAAGCATTCAATGTCTCATGTATACTCGAGTGTTTCTGAGTGTGGGGCCCAAAACATGTACTGGCTGTTATGCAAAAAAACCCTGCTTATACCTTTACAAAAGTATGGATATGACATCAATAATAATAAAAATATAAATTCAATCTATCAGGTTTGTTGCCATGGTAATAATCTCTGGAGGGCTGATATGGGTTGCTTGTGGTGTTTTTATGTGTGAATTTGCATCTCTAATCACACTGGAATAGCGGAATAGCGGAATCCAGTTGTACTTACATCCTCTTTGGCATTGTAGTAAACAATTTTTTCAGCCTGCAAAGAGATTGAAAGAGAAACAGGAAAAGATGAGTAACGAATGGCCAAATAGAGGAAGTACATGTCTTTGAAAAGTAACTTAATATCAGGCTGAAAAACAGGCATTTTTTTTGGTAAAAGTTTCAATGTTTTACTAAAAGGTCCCACTAGAAGCCACATGCATTACGTCCAATATCAAAGTGCTGGACAGAACACACAACATACCAGCAATTTTACTTAGCAGTCTTAGCAGTAGTGAGGCTAAAATGTGACATTTGCTGTTGAAGATGGCAGTTGTGCAAAGGCCATGGCACCATTAAAATAATGTGGGTTAGTCCTGGGAGAATACACTCCTCAATCTGCCATGTCTGCAAAGTTGACATTTTGATCGGCAGTTTAGGTGTAAGTGTGTTGTGGAGTGCCTAAAAGGAAAAGGTTTTAACCTCAGACGGCCATGAACATACTCAGAAAATGTCACAAAAGTATTATCTCATAGTATAATCTTGTCGTTAGTTTTCAAGATACGGTGCTTTGTCACAAGAAAGGTCAAAGGGAACTCGATTGCAGATGCTAAAGGTGCATCGCTAAAAATGGCTTTATTCTAATCAAAAAAGATGACATGAAGTAAGTAAAACTGTCACTTTGTTTTTTGTTGTTTTTTTAGAAGTTACATCTGCAACTGTGGATATAATTTGAATCTTGCAGGGCAGTGGTCTGTGTTTGACACTGAAGTAAGTGGTGTTTTGCTCTCACACTGCTGGGCTTCCTGTCAGTACACAGGCTGGCAGGGCGCTAAAAAATTAGGGTATGGTTTAGATATTCTAGACCTCTGGTTGATGCAGATTTGGACAAGCTTGTTCATGTGTTGGGTCAAAGCTTAGATATTGGTCAACGACTACATGCAGGTTTCTTAAGGAGGGTTTTACATGGGTGGCTCAAGGGCCGATACACAAACAAAAAAGAGCTGATAACAGGAGACTGTGCCATGATGCTCTGTCAGGTCAAGTTACTGCAGATGAAGTGCACCTTAAGAGGTGATAACACTAAGGTCACACCCTCACACCCCTCAGGGCAGGCTACTGTGTGCAAGAACTCTTAATGTGTCAGAGATGGATAAAGGGTTGGAAAATAAACTATGCTATTGCTTAAGAGGCATGTTGTGGCGGCTGCGATGCGTACAGCCGAATCAGTGTATGTGTGCGATCTGTATCTTGCCTGGATAAGAAGACGCTTGTTAACGTACTGCGATCCAGTCTCTACCAGATGCAACTGCAGCTCATGTCTACATTTGAAAGAACCCAATGACTCATCCAATATGCCAGCCGCTCGCTGAAAACTCCAACATGATCTGCTTCCCTCGCATTCACAGCAACTGCAAACGCTGGTCTTTCAGTGTAGTCATTAAAGATGACCTGTTCTTTCCACAAATTAAAGTTATAAAGGTATCGCATTTAATGATGTCCAATATTTATTTTTGGCAATGCCACCTCCAAACCCAGTCATACATAAAAAGGAGGTCAAATCAGAATGCAACAACAAACACTAATATAAATACAAACAACGTAATCAAACTGATCTCTTTAGACAAGCTAAATACAGATTGTGTTTGAACAACAAGTGTGAATAGGACCATAGGCATTACACTGAACAGACGCATGTGAGTGTGGTTCTGTTGCAGCAATCACACCTTTTTAGTGTTTAAAGTCAGCAGGGAGCGGTGCCCAGCAGTACTAGCCCAGTTATCAAAGGTGACAGAGAACACACACATGCGCCTGAACACACACACAAAAAAATTCTCCACTTGGCATTTCAAATACTCACGAGTTACTATGATAAAAATCCATGCAATATGTTTCACGTTCACATTACAGAAAACATTAAATCCCACACAGGATGGCCATGACCCCATGCTAAAAGATTTTACTGGAATATATTGACCAACATAAAATCACGCAGCCTGTGTGCTTTGTAAAAACATGCAAATAAAAGCACACCAACATGTACACAGAGTACATTAGCCCTTTTGCAGATGCTAAAAGGCCGATACAGTATGCAAAAAACATAAATGCTCTTTGTGCAATGGCGGTACACACAGGTTAAGCCAGGCATACAAAGACTAGCCTGAGGCAGACACAGCACTGTCTGAAGTTACTCTACAGCTGTGGTCGCACATACAAAGCCATCACATTCTCTTTCTGACATAACTACATCGACACAAGAGCTGTGTGGTGACAAGACTTTTATATGTCAGTTTGTAGAGGCGAGAACCGCTGCAAAACTCTTACTGCTATCAAAATAATACAAATCTCTGAAGCTGAAATCAAGTACTAAAATGTGTTGTAGCTTCCCATCACATAATTGTGCCTAACCAGTCAAAAGAGAAAAAGTCTCCCCTGAATCCAAAAAAACATCACTGGGTTTCTGACAATCCATTGCCCAAGCATGGGCTTACAGATCACACGACTTATGTCTATGAAGAAAATTAATAAATGTTACCCCGAACACAGGCCAAGTCAGCTAATGACTCCTGTCTACCTCATGCAACTGAGCTCAGCCAGACACCTCAGAACTTGGCAAGTTCAGCAACCCCTTGACATTGTTGTATTGTTGGGTGGAGGATGGACAGGAGGCTTGCTTCTATTTCTGTGGTGCCAGTATTTTTTTTAATTGTCTGGATGAGACCAGAACTCATGCACACAGCAGTGTTGGTGTACAATACACCGAATACATTAATGTATCTCCAGAGAGGATTTATTTTCCTTCCCTGTTTTCTCAGTGAAGAAGAAGTTGAATAATAGAAAAACCTTTAAAGGAAAATAATCATTAAGGTTTGGCAAACAGCACTTGAAGAGATTTAGTTTAAAAGAGGCTAAATGTGTGAATAGCCGACAGAGCTGTGTTGTAATTCTCAGAGAGACTGTCATTGTGGACCGGGGCACTGCAATAATTGGACCAATAATCGGGTAAAGTAATTGAATGATTTAAAAAAAAAAAAATAGCGTGTTCATATGTTTTGCTTTATAATCCCTTCTAATATATTCTTAATACTATGGTTAATGGACAATATCAGAGAGTCAGCAGTGTGTGTGTGTCTGTTCACCATAAGCATGCCTGGTTACTTCTGCATATTATGCAAAATGATGAAATTCAATCTTGTATAAAGTCATTACAGCGCTACTGTCAATGTAATGAGATTTGCCATCCAATTATTACAATCATACTGGATCATGAATAACATGTCCCTCCTCTCGCTCCTCTTATGGAGTTCACGGCACCACTTGATCTGCATGCAGCGCAGCCAGCGTTAATGAACATATGAGCGCGGGCTCCAGTCACTCACCTCGCTGTCGTCCCTCCACTCGTGCTCCATTTGGAACTTTTCTGCCTCCGATGCCAGCCTCTGGGAGAAGAGAGAGGGAGGAGGAGGAGAGAGGAATATAGTGTGTTAGACCATGTGTAATATTCTCATCAAAACTTAGAATTTAAGACTTTTTGGCTACATTACTGTCACCATCATGATAACAGCATTGGCCCCACCCACTCTCACTCTGTCCAAGGACATCTCTATACCAGGGTAATCTCAAAAATAAATGCAGTAGTAAATAGGGATAATTAAATATCAGAATTATATGTCAAGTCACAACATCTGACCCTATGGCAGCTCAGAAAGGGTGCTGCTGATACAGGAACCGTGTGTTCAAGGGAAAATACCTGATTTCCTGAAGGTACAAATTAGGACTGGCAGTGATACAATGTTGTGCTTAAATTAGACACCCACCTATTCCATCTTTTCCCATATCTGGTCCTAATGACTAGGTTAATGGGTTTATAATGAGCCCAGCTTTTAATCTATACCTGGTCCAGAAACGCACTGTACTATTAATTTCCCCTGGGAATCCAGCTCTTCCTGCTTCTGTGTACGGCACCAAGGGTTTCAAGACACACAGAAGGAGCAGAGATTTGATGGGGGCAAAGGAGTAAATTAATTTATGAAATGAGAGGAGGAGGGGTTTGACACATTGAATTATTGAATTAATTCAGCTGTGTGAAATTAAGCAAGACAGTCGCAAGAATCAGCGAGGCAGAAAAAAGTCTGATTGTGATTCGCACGTTGGGATATTAGTCGCAGTGTTTGGGTGCAAAATCAGCCCAAAAAAATGAGAGCAAATGTGCATTTTTCTTTATTTGTTACTTTGGAATCACTTATCCAAAAAGCACTAAAAAATAACACTGAAGCCTCACAATAAGATAAGTATAGATAATCTATCTGATTAAATCATCATCGAGACAACAGTGATGTTTTAGAGAAAACAAAAGATGAGAAAAATCACCAATCTATAAAGACTCCAAACATCCTTCTTTCACGCTCAAATTAACCACCCCCCTTACTTAATCAATAGGCACTGAGGCAGCATTTTGATAATGAAAACCCGCCTCCTGCTGCTCGGGCTTCAGATGACTTGTTATGCCCGTGCACCATGATGTCCCATAATGCATGCCGGCTGGCTGGCGCTGTTGTGATCTGAAACACGGTTACCTCGACAGCCTCTCAGTTGTGTCTCACTAGGGGGGAGATTTAGCAGCTGCTGTAATAGATGGTGGGACCTCACAGCTAGCAAAGGAGCAAAGGTGCAATGGAGCTATATGTGCATATGTGGTTAAAGCAGGGGAGCGAAGCATCGGTGCATTTTGAATGCCAAACATCTTTATGTGTTAGTGTGCAGTGGAAAGAACGCACACCGGTATGTCGCTTAAGGAAAAAAAAGAAATTCTGGCTATATCTAAGTGACATTTCTTCTTCTTTTTTTTTAAAGGAATATGACTCTCGACTGGTGGGTTATTGTGGTCATTTTACTGCACGTGCACAATCACACAATGCAGATTTAGTTGCCAGTGTCAATGGATCCACAGCTGCATTGACTTAATGGAAATATACTGTCGGTTTCCAGTCAGGTTTTTTATTGGTGCACAGAAAGATTGGGGTGTGCGTTTCAGTCAATCTAATAAACTGCTTATCTGATTTTGTGGTCACAAAGCCATCGATGGTGATTTTACCCTGAAAGCACTCCAATTCAATCTCAAAGCATCATCAAAACAATGAAGTCCTAACAAAAGCTATTAGCAAAGATATACAGTACATGTATAGAATATATAAGACAGAAACTAATGATTACACCAGAATGTATCACATAACGTGTGTGAGACACATTGACACTTTATGCATTAAGTAATGTTTTATTCACTTTCTTGTTGTTTAACTGAAAGCAATTTATTTGCAGGACCTGCTGACCCTGTGTTTGACTCTTCTCAGCCAACAGCTGCAGCTGCCAGGACAGATTTCCAGCAGCTGTGCACGCGCACATGCACCTGACAACACACACACACACACACACACACACACACATATGCAGGAACAGGCATTCATTAATGAGGATCTCTACAGCAGAGCAAGAGGTCAAAGAGTCAAAGGTGATTCTTCCACTTTTCTACTTTTTCATGTTAAAACTGCAGTTTCGCAGCATGGTCTCTTCACACCTTTAAATGGTGTTGGAGCAAAGTGTCCTATAATAAGACAGAGATACTGGGATGCAACAGAAATTCACAAAGTTGTGATGTATTCCACACTCAAGAAAGAAAACTACAACCTATCACTAGAAAGTGCTGTAATTAATGAGCATTAAAGAAGAACGACAAAAATATGGACTTGCTAATGAGTTGGCATTGCATTTTTATGAAATCAGCAAGCTGCTATAGAATGACTAATGAGAGCTTATTGCCGAGTTACAGAACAGACAATGAAGATGATCTATGCCTGGTTCACGTTGAGAATAAAGAGTCAGCATGTGGCTTTAGTTCCTGTGTGGAGAACAGGCCCACATCTAACTCTTGTGCCATCTATTTGTTTCGAGTTGCTGGTGGGGGCAAAACCTTTTGTTTTATTTGCTATCAAATGCACTTAACATGTGCAGTCATTGGAGTAAAAGAGACCTGTAACTGAATAATTAATGCACATGTACTCAATATATTATGCATTACAAAGAGACTGTAAAACAGCCCAGTTTTCTCTGTTGTTTCTATCCAACGATGAGCAAATGGGGAACATAATGTTTAACAAGCTGCAAGTGCTCACTTCACAGCAGATTCCCCATAAATCCACTGTATGCACATGAATAATGAGTTAGTCTTCTGTTTGGAGAAAATGAATCATGTCCACTGTAATGCCTTAAATCTCCCACTGATGTCACTACATCAAGATCCAAGCGGAATGAGTTTTGCTACAAAAAAAAAAGAAAAGGGACTTATGAGGAGCTTTATTTTCCACATCAAATGTGTAAATAAACCAACAGCAAGTATAAACCACATTACCGTATCATAGAATTTCTCCAAAATGTACTAGTAAATACATGTACAAGTAGTTTTAGAAATGTAGAACAATGTGTTTAATTTAAGTGACTGAGAGTCTGTCACATTTAGATGAGTCATGTCTGAATGCAGGAGGGTGTGTTTGAAGGGATGGAGAGGGGGAGCGTGGGAACTCTGTAACACACTCAGTTTGTCAGAGACATACATGTACAGTACACAAAGCTCCCTCAGCTGTCCAGAAACATCCTTTATGTCTGCAATCTAAGAACACTGGATGATTGATTTAAAACACTGTGCTCTGCAACTCAAATTTTTGTATGAAACACATAGAGATGTGCTGTGTCAACATGCACACTCGTTCCTGGCAGTCTGATTAGAGCATGTAGTCCTGCCAGGACAGAATACACACACACATATATACACACACACACACACCCACACCTGCAATCTCACTGATGTGTGGGGAGGCATGGGAGAGCAGAGGAAACATGAGCATCTGCTGTTGTGACTGGCAGCACTTTAGTCAGATCTATCCTGTTCTGCCTGTAGGGAGCCAAGAGGAGAGCGGTGAGAAAGAAGAGGGGAAGAGAGGGAGAAAGGGAGCGAGAGAGATAGTCATTTGCACTGACACACACACACACTCAGACAGACTGGCACAAGAAAGTAAAAAACAACTGTACAGTATAGTAAGTGCATGCACGTTAACCCCATTTACTACAAGCTTGGTCTTTCAGACAGCATTCCAACTTCGTAGGAAGTAGCTTGTTAGAGACTGGCACTAGTCTCACTATCCACTGCTGTGCACTGGTTTGACAGCTCATCTCTCCTGCAGCAAACTCTTCCAACCGGGCACACTGTGTGCCAGCTGGCTGCAAACAACTCCCAATTACAGCTGTACCTGGCTGCAATGTTGACATGGCGATTCTGCACATGCAACTATACCCACATGCAGATTTGCTGCATGTCACCGTGTCTTGAAGTAATGTCACATGTGCAAAAATCACCTTGGATTCGGCTTTTATATTTTACGTCACACTCTAGTCCTCAGAAGAAGAATTAGTTTGATGCTGCCTCCTTTAACTGCTTCTTCAGCTGTGACAAAGCTGAGACAGTGTTTTGGCAACAATGTTTTGAGAGGATTTATTGTCAGCAATCATTTCACACACCAATTTGTTTCAGTTTCAGTGCACATCACACCGAGCTGTTGTTGATATAGCAAGCCTCCAAGAAAAAAAAAAATTGAATTGTAGAGACAAAAACTAAACAATGTCAACTATAATTTTGCACAACACATTTATTCTGCAGCACAGCTGCTGCTGTCTATGCCTGAATGGGACTGAATATGACAGAGGAGAGAGAGAGAGAAAGCAATAACGAGCGAGAAGCATCAAATGTACACTCCCTCTCTGTATGCATATACTGTACGTCTGATAATTTCATGTTGGAAAACAGAAGTGACAAACACAAAGCTGGAGACGGGAAGACACACAGAGAGTGCGACAGCTGGGCTAACAAAAGCAGCCAGACACACACGCGCGCACACACACACACACACAGGCACACACCAGGAAGTGGTGAATAATGAGTCACTAGTGGCCAAAATCAGACACACATACTCCATCTCTATCTCACTGATTCAACATTTTTTGCAACATTATAGATATCAAATATCAATAGTTTCTGGTGAGAGGGACAGAAATATGTTTGCACGACATTGCATCACACCAAACAAAAGGTTCCTAAAAAACTACTGTATGTGTGAAACATGCATTGCACCAGCAGGACAAAATCACTAATCTCTATTTGGCTAACTGGTAAAATGTAACATGTAACATATGCTTTGCAAAAGTTTTGTGGATTAGCCAAACTATCTCTATTTAGCTTCCACATACCGCCCCCTCACTGCCAACTGTGTATACATTGTTGGCTAAGGTTGCTGATTTCAAATATGTTTCCTACCCCTCTGGCACACAAAGCAGCCTGAGCTTTATAGTAGATATAGGAACTATGACTAAGGCTCTATGATTGACCAAAAGAGGAGTCAGCCATTTTGGTTTTGGACATATTATAAACCACAGAGTAACTTAAATGGGATGGCATTTAAGTGCTGCCATGCTAGGAGTGAGAATGCTAATGCCTTGAGAATGCCAATTCAGTCTCAAGGCACATGTGAAAGAAGATAGCACTATGTAAAACTATATACTGCAGTGTCATATAATTGTGCAGTATATGTAATATACACACACATCACACTATATACAATAATAATACAATACCATGATATAACAAATAATATAATAATCTAACAATACAATAATAACAATAGAGTATTATTTTATAGTGATTTAAGTAAATTTGTGTAAAGTGACTAATAAATTATAAACTCTTCAGGATGGCATCTATAAATAAATAAATATAGTAAGTCATTATAGCATATGTTCATTGAGTATAAGTGTACATAATTGTACAAGGGAAACCATTTTTACTTTATTACACAACTTAATAACGTGTGAGTGAGGAGCCTAATGAGCGTGCGTGTGCGCGCGTGTGTGTGTGTGTGTGTGTGTGTGTGTGTGTGTGTGTGTGCGCGCGCCCCTACTCTGTGATTATGGCTTTAAAAGCAGTGTCTAATGACTCAAAGCCTGTCATCCAGTGTCAGTTAAATAACGCACTTCTAGACGCTGGAGATCAGTGACTCCACTGTAATTACGCACCACTACATAACACAACGCTTAAACGGGCTCTATTCAAGAGCTCATACTCTCTCTCATCCTTCTTAGACAATTTAACGAACACAAATGCTACTAGAGAGGCAACTTTGTGTTAAATGCATGCATATGGTGGATTATGGTGAACAAGGGCACTTCAATGAAAGTGGCCTATGAAAGAGAATGAGAAGTGACTCATTTTGGGAGTGAGGAATCTGTTTATGATGCCCACGTTGCTTAGCGACCAGGGTGTCATGGTAACTTGCTGCATCCGTGGTCCATGCACTGCGGACAGCGAAAGAAACATTTTGCTTGTTATCTTCCCACTATAGCGCAGGCCATCTTTCTCCTCTGCAATTAAGAGTCTCCTCAAACCTGCCTTTCTGTGTCATTGCCAGTGGCCCACTCACAATCAAGAAATTTTGGTTTCCTATCGGTGGACACCCACACTGAGGGTGATTTTAACCAACGCATGAAACCAAGGTTGGAAAACAACTGTTGTTCCCGTTTCCAACATGGCCACCAATTGTGGCTTAGACTCTAGTGGGCAGCCAAAGCCTTTTTGGATCTGCTGCCAAAGCACTAATGCAATCCCAGGCCTGAAATAACCCTCACCAATCAATATTCAAATAGTAGTCCTCTGCTGTCTGTTCTGCAGTCCTGCATCGTCTATTCCCCTTATGCTCTCTCTTTCTTCACTTTTTTGTCTTTTTCTTTGACTATACTCAAAAGAAAGGTCTCTGGAAACATAAAACCTCATTCTCTCTTACTCCTTATTCTTCCTTTTATTCTCTTTCTCTCTTTGATTTTAGTCACAACATCCTCTCTGCAGGTCAGTCTGCTCTCTTCTGTGCAGACTGTGGGAGCTCTTGGCAGGCCGCCATGTCCCCCCCTAAGCCGGTGCTTTTGTCAACAAGCATCCCTCAAGGTAGGGGCAAAGCATCAGAAGGAGTTCCTTGAAGGCACTCACACAGAATACCCTTCCCCTTGTCCCAACAAGTCAGTCCTCCCACTCCTGGTTTAGGCCATCTTGAGACCAGCCATCAGCTAGTGCAATCATCCTTGGCTTTTTAATGTCAAAAGTAACAAAAGGAGATACATTTTATATTGAAAAATGCAGTAATATTTCAGATGTAAAGGAAAGGAAACAGTTGCCAGAAGTTACTTTCAGTGAACTTCTTGTATCAAGATGATCAAGTGATTAAAAGTAACAAACATGACACCATAAAACTAACACTTGTACAGGAATTACTGAATTTAGCACTGTGGCTGCTCTGTATTCTTCCATTACTACCTTGCAAAAATAAAAAATAATCTGCTGATGAAATAATGCAGAGAATGACAGTTGTCTTACTTTGTGGACCCATTTTTGATAGCCGTGGGTAATCAGCGTTAACAAACATCACGTTTTCCTGTGACTGCTTCACAAGAAACGCCACCGGCCACTGGGTGAACCAAAAACTACTGTATAGGCAGGTAATTGCTGATATAAATGTATTGAATGGCTATTGCAGAAAAAAAATTGTATCTCTGTATTCTGCTGTTTAATAAGTTGAAAACTGTGAGGTCAGTGCTCACCAAATCGCAAAAGATATCTGCATGACGTCAGTCCCAATGCTTTAATTTCAGTTACTTTTATGTGGCGTTATTGTAAGATGGATCATGATTCATGTCATTATTTTCTTGCGCTGCGAAAAACATCTTAAACTAAGACTTATATTTAGTGATCAGCCCGATACTGACACTAATCTCCGTGCTAGGAATAAACACAGTTATGTCAACCTACTGGCAGAGCTATCGCTCATTATAGGATACGCAAGCTTTTGAAATTTAAGACGTAAAAAGGTCTTGGTTAGGTGAATGTTTTTCAGCTCATTCAGTCTCTGTTGCAGATACATGGACTGTGGCAATCTGCTTTGTGACCACCACAAAATATGCCACCGTTTTATAATAAATGAAGCTATTTGGAGATCTCTGCCGGTGTCAGCGCATGAAGAGAAATGACCTATTCCTCTGGGGGAAATTAACCACTCGCCCCATCAAAAGAGTATTGGTTAAGAGGAACGATTCAATAATTGATGAGAACAGAGTCAGAGGAGAGACAAGTGGCCTGGATATCACAGAGGCGATCTAAAAATACTCAAGTCTCCCACATTTAATCTAGATAAGAGCAGATGCTGTTTAGATTTATCTAGGTGTGTTTACATGTACATAATTATACCTCTGCTGCAAATAAGGAAAGCATCAGTCTGGTTGGCAACATGTATGGTGAAGTGTACGATATGGTTAAAAAGAAAACATGCTATGCTGGTTTATTTTTAACACACTCCAAAGCATTACAGCTATAACGACAGAATGGCCTGAAGAGGGAAGAGAAGCTGGAGATGGAGACGACAGGCAGGACAGAGAGAGGGGATCAAATTTAACATGTAAATGTAACATTTCCTCACTTTCAGAAGTTTTTATCATCCATGTTCAAACTGTGCCACACACACACACACACACACATCAAAAAGGGAAAAATAAGAAAGGACAGAAAGGGAGAAACGAGGAACACGAGGCAAGGCAAAACATGAACAAATGGGAATGTAAAGCGACAGAGGATCGGGGTTAAGTTATCAGAAAGGAAGTTAGGAGGAAGTTATAAGCAATGAGGATAGAAGGACAGGGTTGGAGGGAGAAATAAAAAAAAAAAAAAAAAAGAATATGTGACAAGAATAGAGAACCATAGGAGTGAGAGAGGATTTAAGGGATGGGAACAAGAGCCCTGAAAGGCTAAAAAGGTAGGAAAGGTGTTTGCACTTGCACTTGTGAGCATGCAGATCTCCAGTTTATCCAGCCGGTGTGTCTGTAAAGGTTCAGGAAATGTAATCTCCAGAGTTGAAAGAGCAGGGAAACTAAGCTACAACAGCGGCCGCTTAAAGAATCTGAGTCTGACACACGCAAGTTCTGATACATGGCAGACACATATCCATGTTTCTAGGACATATTTGATGAATTGGAGACTGACAACAAGCAGAGTGTAATGTGTACACTGATGTCAAACATTCCACTTGGTTTTAATAAAAAAGAATTAAATATGAATAATAACAGAAAGTCTGTGGACATTTCATGACCTTACTGGAGGGAAGAAAATGAACACCAATATCTCCCAGCTTTTACTGACTGTGTACAGACACCAGGGAGAGCAAGAACCTGATGTAACCGCCATCAAGTTCAAAAGCACTGGAGTCATTCTATAAGACCTTTAGTTCTGCAATTACCTGGGGGGTATGTGGAAAGATATAATAAAATATACGCACATTCTTGTGTTTATGAGGTAAAGAAACAGAGAACTATAATTAAAAACCGGTGTGATGCACCTCTATAGCCCCCCTGGCATAACTCGGGGTATCCAAGCTCGTCTGGCAGGACTGTGGGGGTCTGTCGAACCAAACACCACCACATGTTTGTACACTACTGTAGCTTTATTTCCTGTTTAGGCTCCTGACCCTTCCTGGAAAGTAAGCCTTTTCTTCACTCTGATTACCTTCATTGCTTTTACTGTATATGTGACCTTATGACACTTAAAACAAGCATTATGGGAATCTATTGGAATTGTATCTACGTGTTGGAACTGTGTTTCATTCCTTTTCATGCATTAATCCGGTAAATATGGGACGCCACTGTTGAAGCATGTATGTGGGGTGCTGCAGTGACACTAGTGTGTACTTTGTCTACAGTTACCACTGCCAAAACTTGCATTTAAAAACTGAAAGAGAGTCTTGGGACGTGTGATTCTTGTTCAAACCCAAGAGAGTTAGACGCACTGCGAGCATAAAAATAAACATGACGTGTGCCATACATTTTTTGCTGCGATGAAAGACCTGCCTCCCTCTAAGTCGCCACAGCTGCAAACATTTGAGAGATTGCATGTCAAGGGAGCACCGCCGTCAAAGGCAGCGATTGAATTGAGGCGACAGGATGGGCAGATGTCAGACTGACAGACAGTAAATCCAAGCCCCGATTAAGTTAATGACAGTGACCATCATTCTAATGGGATTGTTTTCCTTGACAATTGCTGGCAAACACACACACACACACACATATATATATCCCAGACACACACAAAACAAGTAAACACTTGCAAAGCATAGCCAGAGGAGACAAGATGCCCTAGTGTAAAGAGAAATGCTACCAGCCAGAGAGGCGGTGTTTATCTGGCTTATTTCAAGCACAACACAGCCTGAACTGTACAGCCGAAATACAGACGACTACAGTGGGTTTTCAAACGCTCTGGCATGTCTTACAGTATTCAACCAAAGTGTCTATTGTCGCTTTTATTAGCTTTAATTATTATTTATATGTATTAATGTCTTATCTTGATTTGCTTTATTTTATTTATCTTTTACTGCTTTTTGTTTTATTGCTTTCTGAGTATCCTGTTTTTGCTTTGTCTGTCAAAGCACCTTGTAAACCTTGTTTTTAAAAAAGGTGCCACATAAATAAAGTTACATCACACCACAAAAGACCCTCTTCACGGGAGAGATTTTGACTTGTAAAAGCAGAAAAGGCACAGGTGGAAATAATGTTAACAATAATGATGTAGGTGAGCCAGTTCCAGGGCTCTGGTGTTGTACATGCTAACCCACTGACATTGCTTGCTGGAATGGAGCAATTGTTAATGTTGCTGTTTACACCTGTGCGTTTCCTGCTTTGGCAAGTCAAAATGTCTGCCATGAAAAGGGTCTACTGGCAACTAAGTCTTAGGAGAAAAAGAAGAAGAGAGTGCTGCCTGTTGAATTGTGTACTAAGAGGCCAAGATCCTAATGGAAGGGAGGTCTATAATAGGTTTCTAGGCTTTTGTATGCTGCCTCATGGGAGGTGTGGCTTAGTGCACTCATGGACTTCCTACTATACTCTCCCTCGACTCATTATCATTTATCTCTCATACACACCAGCCCATTCTATTTCTCTCTCTGACAGAAAGCTATAGCCTCTCACACAATCGCTCTCTTACATGATCGCTTCATGCTGTGTGCAATCAGCCCTTCCAAATGGAACAATGGATAGACAGAGAGAAGAAGGAGGGATGACAGGAAGAGATGATGATAGGAAACAAAAGAACAAGGACGCTGAAGGTGGTAAGTCAAAGGGAGGGATTCGTCACCGCACAGATTGAAACCGGTGCCGAGAAATATTAGATTAGTGCAGGTCAGGTCAAGCGCCTTACAGCAGCAGTCCTTTTGCTTCTCCCATTTCAATTCATGATTCAGCTAAGTGGACACAGCAACTATTTATGGTCCCCCATATAAAGTGATGGCCATAAAGGTGGCTCAACTCCACTTCATTATACAGAACACCATTTACAGCAGCTACCACCACGCTTCAATGCTAATGCAGTGACAAGTAAAGGAGAGGAACGAAGAACATCGGCATATGGTGTTTGGTTCAAATAAATAAAATATATATATTTAGTTTTTTAGCTAAACACCACATGTTGATGTTCTTTGTTCCTTTCAAAAAGGATGTTTACTTGTCACGGCATTAGCATTGAATACATAGAGTTAACAACTGTCGTTAACTCTGCAGGTGAAATACACAGCAGATGGTGTTGATAAAATGGAAGAACAGCCTGTAGTTTAACATCTCTTTTCCACTGCCATCAATTCACTGAGCAGTCATGCTTCTCTCCCAAGGTGCGACACAACAACAAAAACTAATTGTCCCTCATCCCCTGGCAATTATTGGAATGTAAAAAAACTAAATGCGTGGCTGCATTGATGGGGTAATCAATGAAAACGTAACTATGGCAACAGGCTTTAAATGGATTTTTCTGGCTCTTGGAGCCAGATTGATCGAGACCGGGGGCTCTTGGAGATCCTAATTTAGTTGGCCAGATACTATTTAAACTAAGGAGCAGTGAAAGGCTGGATGGATCAATTTAGCTTGTTGTCCTTTGTAACTACATGCAAACAAGGCTTAGGCCTCGTTTCAAAATAACAATGCTGACATGCTGATGTTTAGCAGGTAATGTCTTTTATGTCCACCACCTTAGTTTTTTGAGTTAGAGCTAAACACAAAGTACAGCTGAGGCAGATGGGAATGTCATTAGTTTTGTAGATATTTAGCAATAAACCAAAGTATTGGGCAAATTATAATTTTGACCTGACGGTGGTGCTAGATGAAAGGTTAAGGGATCATCAAAGGTATTGCAATTCATCTTGAGGTGTAACAGGAATGCATGTACCACCTCTCACGCAAACCATCGAACAGTTGTTGAAGCATTTCACCCAAAACCACAAATTTGAACCTCATGGTGGCGCTAGAGGAATAGTCAGGGGTTCTTTAAAGTCATTAGGATAAATTGTCTGGGAACCATGGATGTCTGCCCAAAACCTTGTACCAATCCAGCGAGTAGATGTTGAGATACTTCACTGAATAAGTGAAAAGTTGACCTCCAGGTGGTGCTAGATAAAAGGTCTGTACAAAATTCCCTGGGTATCCATCCAATAGTTGTCAAGGAATCTCACTAAAAGGCCAAAAGCCAAAAGGTCAATCTGTTGGTGGCACTAGAGAAGTCAGGGGATCACTAAAGTAATTAGAATTCATCCGCTTGGGACCATGGATGTCTACAATATTCCCTGGCAATAGTTGATATTTCAGTCTGGACCAAAGTGGTGGACCGACCCGACCGATCCTTATCCCTATGTTGTGGCTGATGGGGTCTGTGGTTTGTCAAAAGTTTTAAAGGTATAAACGGGTTTAAATATAGGTTCTGTATGGTTTAGACACAAAACAGAACCAAATTTGACAGAACCTTGCAGCTCTTCCAAGGTCTTCGAATTGTCTAGTCAGCCATTCAACAAGGAAGAGTTCAGCTACATGCGGAGAACACTGTCAGGAACACTTAGTACAAAATGAGATTTGGCTAGCATGGCCTTCATAGCATTTTCCTTCTGTTCGGTTCAGACAAATGACCCATGAAAGCATCTGGAATGGATTAGGTATGAGGGCAGACTCTGCCTCAGTGGTCGTAGGAAAGACGAAGGATTCCTGAAAGTTGAAACTAAACAGGGTAATCTGCAAACTTTCTTTCCCCCCAAAACAGCAAAGTGATCACACAATGAAATTGTATCATCTTTTTGCCATGTAGCAACCCAGACTGGTAACACTGAATTAGTCATCTAGCTGGGGGATGTCTGCTTACATTGGATCAGTGCGTTGCCTGAAGCAGTGTCTGTGTTCCAGTGTCTGTTCTGACGTGAAATGAGGAGAAGCAGACTGTTTCCGTGTGTTTCCTTGGGCTCTGGACACTGTGCTCGGAGAGAAGCTGGGCCCGAACTCACAAACAGACTACAATTTGCATTTTGTGTTCCTATTCCAAGCTAAAAATTAAGAGCCCCCCCCCAAGAGGCAGGGTTGCCTTAAGCTCTTTTTGTGTTAGCACATCACACTCACCTTTAGGGCCTGGGAGCGGTTAGCTAGCAGTTTCTCTATATTCCCAGCAGCTGTCGCCACCAGCTGCCTTGCATCGTTCGACTCCACGCTGAAGTGAGGTCTGTGTTTCTGATATATCTGAGACAATCAGAGGAGAAGAGCAGGGGTCAGAGGTGAGCAGAACTTAAACAAACCCATATGTCCTTGATGTCAAGTCTTAAGTTGAGTAGTAGTGTCATGGGTTTGACAGGTTTCCAGATGCCAATACACTGCGTGACAGTTTATAATACTATGAGGAAGGATTTTAAAAGTCTGGAAGGCTGCATGGTGATGGTTGGTGGTCAAATGGGCTTTCACAGGAAAGGGATGTGATGATTTCAACCATTTTCACAAACAGCGCAAAATTATAAGCATGGCATGTACGTGTTCTAGCATTAAAACCGCTGAACATCTGATGAGTTTTGAGGTGTTTCCAGCTAAGGATGACCATCCTGTCATCAGATTTAAATGTGCTGTATAGATGTGATCAGTTCTCAAAAGGGTCTTCCTCAAGTTTTCTCAGTCTTAAGATATTTTATAACAGACGCATCTGAGGCTGAGGATGTCACTCTGCATCAACGGACATCTTCTATTCTTCTTCGGACCTCCCTGACAAAAAACTAATGATTTTTTAAAAAAGGAAGGAGGTGCACTGACTATATTTCAATGCCAGGTTATGTAACAAGACCATTTACTGTGCTGTGGAATATGTTCCAGCGAAAGAAATAAGAGACACAAATGCCAAACAACCAATTATTTAGCAGCCTAGAGGGTCCGACATTCAAATCGCAGAACTAAGCCGCATGCACGTATTTCTCTTTATCCTCCAGGCGTCCGATGGATTTTAAACAAGGGCGTCCCCAAAAGCATCAGAATTTTCTACGACAACAGTTTAAGAGGATTCACTTACACAAAATATAGATACGTTTAATTCTCATTCCTGGAGACAAGTTGTGACACCACATCAAATAAAAAACATTTTTTGTATCGATTTCAGTGATGCTTTAGTGCCAGATGCATAATGTCAATCTATGAGGATCTAAAAACATTCTTTTGTCAGATGTGGGCTTGTGTGCGAGTGTGTGGACAGTGGCCATCACAGTACAGTTATAATGCTGATTTTATCCGAGCGTGTACGTTACGTCTATTGTGACCAAGCAATTCAGTATATAGACTGGTGATGCGTTAGTAAGGGACATAAAGTACACGCGATAATTCTTGTCAATACTGAAGCCGCAAAATGGGTTTTATTTAAAGTCTAAGTTAAATTACAATTAATTTAGCTAAGAAATCAATTTCCATTTGTTAGGCTCGGGGGGTGTAGGCAGTGGAGATAGGACCCAAATGCACACAGCATGGGGGTGAAGAAGGGGGTTTTATTCAACTGGCAACAAAAAGGAACTTACAAACGGTAAGGTGACCAGGCAAAAACCAGTCGAGGAAAGTCCAAAATCCGGGGCGCAAACACAGAAGATGTGCAGAACAGCCGCACAACGTCGACGTGAACAATGACACGACAAGGATCAGCCGAACAGAGTACACTTACATACACAGGACACTAACAAGGGGATATGCAACAGGTGCACACAGGGGAGCAGGTGAAACCACTCAACAATCAGGGAGACACCAGGGCAGGACTCGGACAGGACACAGACAGGACACAGACAGGACTCAGACAGGACAGACAGGACAGGACTCAGACAGGACTAAGACAGGACAGACAGGACACAGACAGGACTCAGACAGGAAACAGACAGGACACAGACAGGACTCAGACAGGACTCAGACAGGACACAGACAGGACACAGACAGGACTCAGACAGGACACAGACTCAAACACAGGAGAAATAAAGCTGCAAACCACAAGACCCGAAATACACAGGACAAGTAACAGAAAACAGGAAGCACAACCACTCACACCGACACGGACCATGACGCCATTGTGTTTGTTTCAAATTGTAATTACCAAAAAGTCTCCATTCTTCTGACTGACAATGTTGATATTGTAAAATTAATTGGTGCAGTATGTGGGGGCACTAAAAATAGTTTCATATACCATTTAAATTCCAACAAGTATAAGGGCAGGTGACCAGATTAGGGGTCTGTACATCCACAGGTAAAGTCTAACGAGGGTCAATGCTAACATTGGCAAGCTAGGCCAACTACCTATCAGTTTCCGGGTGGAAGCTAGCTAACCTAGCTCGCTAGCTTCTGTTTTCTGAGTGGAATACAATCTTAACAGCACAAATGGTCTTCCCAAATGTTGAATAATGTAAATGTAGCAGACAGCTTAATGGTACATAACCAATGCTAACTGAGCTAGTTGCAAATGGGGAAAAAAGTGTATTTTAACAACATTTGTAAGCTGTAGCCTACAGGAATATGTGTATAATATGCTGCGGTATTATTGTACTGTACAGTGCATCTCCTTACACAAAAAGTGAGGATAATTCAAATTTCAGTTCAACTTTAAAACATTGTGTTCAGAAACTTTAGAAATTGGTCTAAAAATGTATGCACATGGACAATTGGAGCAACAATTACAGTCTGTGTGTGAGAGGGACAGAAAGTCATGCTTACCTCTATTAGGTTCACCATACCACTGGCTGTGTCTGTTATTGTGATCAAGTCATTTTGCATCTGGTTCACCCATTCCTTTATTCTAAGAACACACACACAAAAAAAACAATCAATTAGACCAACCAATCCTCATTTAATGGAAAGCTTCCGATTGGCCTGGACAGTCCAATCAATGTTGTTGAGCTGCTCCAGTCTCATTCAGTTTGAATACAGCCCAAGATCACATGACCTATGCTGAGCGTTACTGCTTATTATCACAATATGTTAAAGAAGCTGTATAGATTCAGGGAGGGGAAGCATGAAACATTGTCTAGCCAAGTGAACACATTGCGCCACATGAGCCGTGCATTAAGGCGAGAGATATTCGTAGATGTCAGCATCAGAGTGCCACATCCTCAGGGGTGAGATGCTGGTTAAAGTATTCTTCTGGTGAGAAACAGGACAGAAACAGAAAGAGACAGAAAAGAGACAAACATTCCTTTATTAGAGTTTAGACTTTGTTTTATATGACTTTAACACACTTTAGTGAGATCAGAACATGTCTGAGATGTCTTTACTCCAGTTAAAATATATTTTATTGTTGTTGCATTTCAAAAGGCTCAGCGTCAGTACAACCAGTAGTATTCTAGGACCCCTAAATAATACCAGCATGTCTTAACTGTAAATCAACTTTATGCCCTGTAACTCACCCATGAGGATGTTAAGGACACCAGTTCCTTATATGGACTCGCTGACATTCATTTCGGTTCAGGAAGTGTGTGAGCGTGCATGAGTGTGTGTGGAGTCTATGCGAGACCATATCCACCATACCCCATCACTGTCAACACACCAATGAATCTCTTAACTTGGCAGGTGAGACATGACACGGCTGTACACCAACACGTAGTCTTACTGTGTTTAGGCTGTAACTCACGTCTTTTAGACAGGCCTCCTGAGCATTAATTTGCTCTTTAAGAAATAGTTTGACATTTTGGAAAATACACTTGCTGAGAGTTAGATGAGAGGATTGATGGAACGCTCATGTTTGTTCAGTAAAAATGAAACTTCAGCCAGAAGCTGCTAACAAATGCTAACAAAATCTGTCTATCAGCTTCTCTAAAGCTCATTAATTAACACGGACGGATCTTTCGCTGTTTCAGCCGTACAAAAACCACAGTGTAAAAATGTAAGATTGTGGTTCTATAAGGGGTAATGTGCTAAGATGTGCCGTTTGTACATTTTGGTTTAAGCCATATTTAGCACATATTTCCCAAAATGTTCAACTATTACTTTAAACTGGGTGAAATAATTGTAATTTGTAATTTTTTGTATGTATGTATCTCTAGTTTAAGAACTTTTATCAAGTGCTGATGTAGAAATCTTTATCCACAAGCAACGTCCACAGTTAGTTAAATCCCTGTTGCAACCACAATACTTTTGTCAACCTCATGCTGCGGCTACTGCACACATAACATGTTCCGAACCCCCTGAACCGCACCACAGCTAATAAAATATACATGACATAGGCTAATCCATAAAGAAAATGATCCTTTCTCCCCCATAGTGTGAATTAACCTCTTCACCTTCCACACTGCTGAGGGGCCTTTGACATATGAGCCCTGTCTGTGTTATCTTATTAAAAAATACAGTGTAATGAGAGCAGGCTCAGCTCACGCTGGAAATGTGTAGCATAGCAGCCACGTACAGTAGTATATTTAGCCTTCTGAGAGACAGCTGAGGGCAGATATAGGATGGGCATACTATCGCCACATAGCTCTTTCTATTCCCCATATAATCATGTGCACGTGTATTAATCGGTTACAAATGGCAAAGTGGAATTCAGAGTCATAGTTGTTATGTTTGCTGACTACTGTACATGGAGCCAACTCCAGGGTCACGATAAGGTCCACTGACCATGGTGAGCAGGTGTGTATTAGGGTTGGCCTTAAGCAAGAAGGGGGGGGCCATTACAACAGGTGTCTAACACAAAACAGTGAGTGTGTGCGGGTGTTTAGTTCTGCTACAGCAAAGGTCTACATGAGGTCAGCTTGTAATATAATAAAAACTCACTGCTGGTGGCTAATTCTACTTACTTAGAGCTTGAATTATGAAATCTGTCCGACCTCGGTTTGATAAAAATACTTGGGTAGAAACTGAAAAGCTGAGTAGTGTTCTGTTTAGCCACTTCCACAAATAACCTTCTTTCCTCTGCCATGCATTCCCTGCATATGACCAGGATGTATGGTTTCCTCATAAATGATGAAAGAGCTTAGTGTATGTTTCTGTACATGTAAAAACAGACTCTTAATGAAGAAAAAAACAAAAAAAACATGAAAATGTTTTCTGAGAGGATGGAAACTTGGAGCAGGACATGGAAAAATGATAGCATCATTGTCCCCTCCCATGTTCAGCTCTTATTCTGCAACCCCCCCCCACTCATTCTCTCTCTCCCTCTCCTTGGGGAAATTGGAGAGGGCGGGCAATGTGGAAAGGAAGGAAGCCTCCAAAATGGCTGGTGAGCCATGTCGAGCCACTCAGCTACAGCGATTAGACCGCTGGAAATGAGAGGAGCCATGTGAAACTCAGCCAAGTGTGAGACCCGCTGGCATTACAAGCCTCTTTTCTCTCACACTTGTCTTACTGAGTCATTAACATCACCCACTTATGAATCAGATTGGTTTTTTTTTCTGACAGGCAATTGTTGAAGCCCCCCTTTTTCTTTTTAACTTCTTTTGTTCTTTTAGACAGTTACTCTCATTTCTAGGCTTTGTTGCTAATTTACGCTGCGATGACGGACCGTCTGTAAGAACACAGTGTAGACCAGCCTACTACAATATCTGGCTTTGTAGTAGGCTGGTCTGCTTGTATTTGACTGTTGATCTTCTGAACTGTATAATCTGTAAAACTATGAAAAGGTACAAAATTCCAGTAGTGATTCTTCTGCATTTCAACGGCCACGTGATTTAGACCAGTAAGGCAGTGTCTCTCATGTCAGAGTTGTTCTCTGGAATTTACTGTTGTGCTATACTGTGATGACTGAATTGATTTAAAGGGCAGTCCATCAATTTTACACGTCAGCTACTACTACTACTACTCAGCCTGTGACTACAGATGTATGTCTTCTGTGGCTTCCGTGCATTTACCAGGCGAGGAAGGTCTGAAACGTCTACTGGGTTGCGTTATAGGAAATATAGGCTTCAGTGTTTTGGGGGCTTGATGTGTGCCACAGAGAAAACAAAAGGTTAATGAAAGAACTATGACAGCAAGAGCAAAGTAGTAAAAAACTGGAATTATTGTTTTTGGTATAGCTGACCTCAAAATATCCTTGACTAATACTTTGTTTTTACTTTTACCCCCATCCAAGGTTTAGATAAAAAGCTCAGTCAGGCTGTTACAAGGGGTTTGCGGGAGTTTGTAATCCAACTTTAAAAAATTGTTCCCGGATGGAGTTTATGGAGAGAAGATTGGGAAGATTTTACCTTCAAGCCTTTCCTCTCTTTACTTTCATGCCTGTGTCCTTTCTAGAAAGAACGCAGTGAGGGAATGTTAAATACCCTGTAGACTGTAATCTTGTGCTTTGGCTTTGACAGCCCAAAGCACAAGTTTTTCACATCTTGCTGGTTAGCAGTAGCTGTTTCAAGTCTGAAACCCATGGTACGAATAGTGATATGAATAATTTCATGCAGAAGGCATGCCAAATCCTTGATCAACAGGGGAAGAGAAAGAAGCACATATAGGGAGAAGCACTCCCCCCCCCCACCACAGTGACCTTACATTGTCTATTCAGCAGTGTGCACATGTTATTTCTATAGTTTTATAACTAGTCTGTGTATTTTCTTTCCTTCTGTTTTTACCAAGGCATAAAACTGACACCTCAAGTCGAGTGAAAGTCCAGGAAATTGATCCAGCCTTGTTGGGCGCTACATCATTCCGACCTCACGCCAGCTCCGAGGCCCAGCATGCCTGGGTGCGAGCAGGCACTAGAATCCAGGGCTCAATATCCAATCTCTGAGTTTTCATTCCAGCGCCCTCTCACCTTGTAAACTCCCTCACGTTTTTATACTCAGAACCAAGTCTGTGGATCCACATTGGATCTCTTACCATAATACCATCAAAACCGTCACGGAGGAAGCCTCCGACAGCAAACACTCTTTGCTCCCCCGTCTCATCACGTCGTGGAGTCATGGTTTCCAGCACTAGGAGACATCTTGAAACCTTAAATCCTCCTCTGATAGCAGTAATTTTGGCTTCTAACCTGTTCTTAGAGAGAGACAAGGCTGACACCATTGTGGGAAGTGGAGGAGATGCACAAAAAAGTAGGGGATGTTTGAAGATGGCAGCGTGGATGTAATTGAGCCACTGGGGGATAGCTAATAAGAGCTCTGACTATGAAGCAAGGCATCTAATAAGCAGCAAGCCCGACAGGGCATCAAGGAAGACAAACAACCACTTTCTGCCTCTCTTCCTGTCATTTATTTATGCCTTTCCCACACTCCCTTTATCCTTCCAGTGTAAATGTTTCACCTATTGCTCTCATTGCTTGGGTTCTTCTTTCAATCTTCCTTCATTCCTCTTTCCATCCACCTCTCTGGAATGTTTATTGTTGTGTATAAGGTTTCCTTTTTATCACTGAAGGCTTACGTTTTCCTTTTGCAAACTCTAATGGCCGTATTTGCTGCCTAATGCTTCCTCTTTTCTCTCTAAATGAACTCATAATGCTAGAAATCTTTCCTTTGTCCTCTTCCCCTCTCCCTCCTAACGCGGGAGCACAAAAGGAGATAAGTCACGATATCTTCTCCTTTATTGGAGGTCAATAAGACCATAATTGCAGGCGTTGTAAATGTCTCGCAGCCTCATTATCCTCTATGGCAAGACGATATTGATGCTTTGGCCTCTCTTCCACCATTTACCTCTTAGCAAGTCAGTCAGAGCATTTTACCATGGCCCCCTGCCAAGATGTGAAGAGCCGTGTTTAAGTGAAGCATTGACAACAGTATTTTCTGCGCTCTATCAAGCACTTATGTTAGGGTGTATTACAGCTGTGGAAGAGCTGACAAGACATTGCATGAGCTCATTACCAAATGATTTGGTGGTGAATGGTGGGCAGTCGCCCGCTGGTAGGTCAGGTGTGGGTTACAGGAAGCAGATCCCAATGGGATTGATTTAACAGGTGAACTAATGGCCACTAATTTTGCTTTTAAAGATTGTATCGTTTAATGTTATGTTAAATGTTTGTGATCTTACATCTGGCACCCTGTTTGTGTGTTCTTTTCATCCATAAATACATGACATTGATTTAAATAAACAAAACATGAAATCATTCATTCACAATCATTTCCATTACAAGAAATGTCTGTTAACAAAGTCAGACCGGGCCGTTTGGTTAGCTGAGTTGCGTGTTCTACAGTCTGTCCACTGGCAACAGGAGGCTGCCACAGAGTGCCGGGGGTCAGACTCTCTTCCTACCCTTGCCCACATTTGACCTCACACTCTGGAAGGACGGATAGCTGAGAGTGACTTGCCGTCCCCCTAGCGCCTAGTCTGCCTCGTCCACACACCCTCCATGTCAAAAGGCATATACGTCCTGACAGAACTAACAGCTCCCATTGTATCACCTCTCCCATAGGTGTCTGGACACATTCACATGGGAGGAACCTGAATTGTTGTGACACCTGCAAGTGTTTGTACTCGCTGCAGAGCAATCGCACCTGCTGGTGAGATTACAGCACAAGTAAATTCATGTTATACTTTTCTATGTGCACACATACAATTTTGCAGCAAAGTGTGATATAAGACATGCTCGCTTTTGGTTACTGTAATGAATCTGGGTCAAGTTGTGTATGAAAAAATTGACATTTTAGAGAAGTATTTTAGAGAAGACTTACTTATGACTAAGTCAGTCTAGCAGTTTAAACCATTGTCAAGTAAATTTCAAAAACTACAAACTACAAATCACTAACATAACAGAATTAGGGTTTGTATTTGCACGATATGGTATTTGCTCACACTGTAATTTTATTGAAATACAGATCTTCTTTTCAGTCCCTTAATCTTTCAGATGATTTTTTAAAAGAAATAATAAAATGCTATTCTAGTTAACAATTTGATAGGTTTTTTTCCCGCCTCTCGCTCATCTTCATCCCTTCAGCCGTCTTTCTTGCTGCTACATGTCATTTTGAAGTCTGCTCAAATGACTAAACCTCCACATCCCTGTCACCTTCACACTTCCTGAGCAAACTCTCAACCCATCCACCCATGCTCCAACCCTGCCCTGCTGCCTCACTACACGCACACACACACTCTCGGACAATGTGTATAAATAGAGAGATTACAGAGCCCCCCCCAGGCCAAAGTGTCCAATTAACGTCGATCTAGACGCCTACACAAGCAGACTACCGTTAGTGCTGTACTGAGTACTAGTCTCCCTGATGGCTACACACACTGTCCAGGGTTGTGTAGTGTAGTCTGGCATTAACAGCTCTTATGCGGCAATACAACTCCATTAACATCACAGGCCATCACGGGTCCACTTTTCTCTGCGTCTCTCTCAAAATATTACACAGCAGATGGGGTCGCGGTGTCTCACTAGAGATATTTCAAGCACTTCACGCCTCTAGTGTCTGATTAGGATAAGTTGGCTCATTATATCACATATCTAGGTATCTATACGAAACCTTTATTTCAAAATCAGCTAGTGGACAACTCTTCCACACTTAGTTTATAGTGGGCTTTATGTGCAAAACAGCCACATTTTTCAGTATTAGTAGTTTTATTAGTAGTATGTTTAGTATTAAAATATAAAATATAAGGATTAAAGGAATAGATGTGGAACATCTTGGGAAATACACTTCCGTGCAGAGAAAAGATCAATATTACTCTCATTTCTGTACACTAAATATGAAGCTAGACCCCAGGAGATGGACTGGAAACAGGAGGAAAAAGCTAACGTGGCTGTCTTCAAAAGTTCAACCGTAAGTGTAAAAACATCTTCACTAGCTGCCCTGCAATGTCACGGTGACTAAAAGACTCCAGGAGGTCACTGCACCTAGTCAAGTATGAGTCTACATACCCCCCCCCCCCCCTCGGAAAACAACAAGTCTTTTTCTAACTAGATGCTGGCTGTATCTTCAAATTTAGCATACAGACATGAGAGTGGTATCAATCTTCTCATCTAACTCTCTGCAAAAAATGTGAATAAGCATATTTCCCAGAATGTCTGTCTATGCTTTTAAGACACCTTGGACAGCATATCCTCCTTCAGTTTATTGCCATAAAAAGCTTGAGTGGTTAAGTAAAATGACATATTTAGAATGCTCATGTTGTTCTTGTAAGGCACGTCTTGTTTTTTACGCTTCAGGGGTATTCCAACAGGTTCTAAAAAAGTTATTTATGAGATTTTGATCAGTCCCAACAGGCAGTATTTTCTCAACCCAGACAAATATGTGATCGTGAACTTAAAAGACAAGAGATGACAGCCACAAAACCGTGTGTGTGATGAGATGGCGAGATGAGCCACAGGGTTTGATTTTTAACCTTCAGTCACACACAACATTTTCTGCTCCTGTATCTCTACTACTTGCTCTTCTGTATGTGCTCTGTTTTACCTCCCTGTGTTTTACAGTGTTGTTTTACTGACTATTGATTCGTTTGGTAGGCTCTTTCTTAATGTCCTTTGAGACATACAAATAAATAAATAAACCATGAAACAAGGAAGGAGTGACACAAGCCTGATTTACACAGCCTTAAAACTACACTCCTCGTGCTTATATTACCGTATACAGATGTGCTTCCTGTAGCAGACAGGCCTCCCAACCAAACAGCTGTTAGCTATTCCCAAGGTTGCCTGGAAACGGTGCAATGGAAAATTCTTGGGAATTTCCATGTGGGAAAGGATTGTGGGCAAGTAACACAGCACCGGGTTTGCTTTGTTACTCCCAAATTGTCTTTCCACATACATTGCAGGGGGAAATGACTTTTTCTCAAAAGGAGCTTAGGAGGAGAAACTTATAGCAGCACTCAGAGGCCACACATAAGAGAGGGGTCCACATAATTTCAGTGGGGGAGATTTATGGCCCCCTGCCACACTACACCCCTCAGTCCTGTATATTTACTTACATCTGAGTCAGGACACTCAACGTCCCTTCCCCAAAGACAGAGGCTTGCCTAAATATAGCCAGGGTTGAGATGGGAGCAAAGGGGAGCGAGTGGAAGGGAAGGAAGAGAAAGAGGGAAAGTGAGTGAGGAAAAAGAAGGACAAGTGTGAGAAAAGAGTAAAATAAAAACTGTGCGAGACGGCGAAAGAACATAAAGAGTAGAGAGCAAAGATTATCCACGGGCACAGATCTTGCACCCTTGCAGTGTTTGTATGTAACAGATACAGCCCGCCAGCTGCTTGACTCAAGGCAGGAGCATGCCTCCTGAAATATACCTGCTAGCACCAACTCCCTCGTGGCGAAGAGGCGCAAATCACAGCCAAGGAAACCCAAGACAGGCCTGAGCTGATCATTTCCATCTGCTCATTGCAGACCTCTTCAAACCTCCCAGTATTATCAGTGTCACACTCCGGGGTTAGATTTGGAAGACTGGCATAAAAGTTGAAAACATTTTTATTTATCAACTCTTTAAGAAAAAATCTCTCCGTCTCTTCCAAAGCAAGAAACAAGATCAAGGCTCTATGATTCAATCAAGGCACAAGGCCTGGAGCTTTTTCCATTGACAAAAATAAAACAGAATTTCTAAAAAATATATAATAAAAGACCAATGTGTTGGACACTGTGACTTTAGCCCGTGTGATTTTCCAGGGATATAGGCGCATTTTCTGGTTCAAATCTTTTTGTGCCACAAATCTTTTGGTGCCACAATGACATAAAGCAAATGTGTGAAGGTTTTCTTTGCTGCAAGCCAGCTTTTAGAAGAAAACTCAATTACCAAGTGACACCTGGCTCACAAAATTATCGAAGAAAGCATTGAGAATAGATGGTGTCTCGGCCTTAATGGCAGGTTTTGTGACCTTGTGTTAAGAAAACATAAAAGAAGGTATATTTAGACAATCGGGGCAAAATGCTTATTTGATCAATACAACTCTCATATCTGTTTGGTAAATATGAAGCTGGAACCAGCAGTTAGCCTTGCTTAGTGTAACCAACCTGGCGCGGGGATCGCCCAGTCTGGAGGGGGGAACAAGCAAGTCTGGCTCTGTCCACAGGAAAAAAAATCCAACAACCAGCACCTCTACATCTCACTAATTAACACGTTACATCCAGTGTAAGTGTAAAGAGGAGAAATTGTGGTTTTACGGGGTTTATGTGCCAGACTATATTTTGGCCAGGCCTAAACACTTATTGTCAGCCAACCAGAGGACACTCCAGGAAGTCACTGCAGCAGATCAAGAAATGGTCCCACGCATAGCTCCCTCTAAAACCACAAATTGTCATTTTAACACTTCGGGTTTTGGAAGGAATTAAGTGTATATCCCAAAATGTCAAACTATTCTGTTAAGTTCATCAAAAGTTGCAGACGTCTTGTCTTCCCTCCAAGTCTGGACCTTGTTTGTTTAGAATTCCTTCCTCAGGAACCTACTGCCTATTGGTACATACATCTTTGCGCTCTTCCTGCACACAACTTCCCATGTTGCCCTCTGCTCAGATGAAGTGTCTCCTCACATTATGCCTGCTGATCGCCAAAGATGTGGCCGCCAACACGAGAAGCATGGCTCCCTAGCTGGTTGAGCATGAAATCTAGTTAGCCTTAAAAAAAAAGAGAGAGAGAGTGGGAGAAGTGGAGCAGAGGGTGACAGAAACTGTGGGAAAAGGGGAGGATGGAGACAAAATATGTCTTTTCGGTGACTAAGACGAAAGCCAGAAAGAAGCACATGATCTGGTCATGAATTGGATGGCTGAAGTCAACACTATGCATTGGCGACAGGGCGATGCAAAGATTTGGACATGTCTTGTGTTTATGGCTGTGGCGGTGTAAACAATACGCACGTAGAATTCATGCTGCAAAATGTCCATATATGACAGACATATGGGCTCAAGAGGGCCAAGCAGTCTGGATTCTCTTGCTGTCTTTTTCTCTGTTTCTTTTTTATCTCCCTTGATCTCTCAGTGCGCTAGCAGGCGCCGAGATCTCTGGGGCGCAGTCTATGACATCAGTCTCTGCGTTTCAGATCCGATGATGTTAATCATCTGCCTTCGGGCAACAAACAAAGGAAGAGAGGAGAGGAAGAGAAGATGGACAGGGAACAAACGAGAGGGAAAGGGAGAGCGATGGGGAAGGGCGTGAGAAGGGATGGAGGGAGGGCTGAGGGAAAGAGAGGGAGACATGAAGTTCTGAAGCAGACAGATGCTGGCATGTGAGGGTAGAGATACAGTCACACTTTATGCCATGAGACGGGGAAGAAAGAAAGACAGACCATGTGTTCAGAAACTGTATGCAAATGTCTGTTTTGGTCACACAGAACACTGGGCTACTTAAGGCCTTGCTCATCCAGGTTTCCGAATTTCCTGGAGGAGAACACACTGGGTCAGTCTCTGCATCCCTGCCCTTCTAGTTCCTCTGCCTCTCTGTGTGACTTTCACTTTGAGGAGTCAACGTGAAGCTTGTCGCTCAAAATCACCATCACAAGAGTATAACTGGCTGCAGGTCAGCACAGGGCCACAGCAAGAAGAAGGAGAGGATTTCTTTTTGCCTAGCTTTGCTGTATTTCAGATACTTTTTGCATTGGAGAAATTGTCATTATTACTGATGGCTAAGAAGCAGATGTACAAATGCAGACTACGTGAGATGACTGAGTGTCTTCTAATTTGATTCTGGCAGCGTCTTTTCTACTAAGTGAAGTTTTCCTAATCCAAAAGTAAGAGCTCTCGCCAGTCTTGTGCATTTGAATGTTGTTTTTCCTGCCAAACTGCCAGTTCGGCTCAGTAAGTCAGCCGTGTCAGTGAAAGTGGGTCTGCAGCTCGCCAAGCCTGTGTGAATATCATGTACACAACCCACAGATCAATCCACTTAGAGCCCATGAAATATAGGGAGTGGGCAGGCCACTGTGCTAGTCTGACATCATTGTACTCGGCCATTAGGCTGAGTGCCATCATGGCTCACCGCCTCTCTAGGGGACCGTTCTTGGGCTCCATTCAAAACCAAACACTGTAGCCCTGCCTCCATTAGAACCATCTGGAATATCTTAAACCTGTTGATTACGTGCGAGGGTGAAGCATAACCCACCTACACATTTGTTTAATTTAAGAACTGAATTCCTGTGACCCTGAGTATATCGTCTGTTACATCTATTACTGTTGCATTGAAAATATGAAGGCTGGGAGTTGAATTTAGACGAGCGTGATACCCGTACTTTATCTCAAGTTCATAACCCATCCTGCAGGGCAAGAAGAAGAGCTGGAGGAAACTTTGGCTATAAATAATATATCAAAGCTGCAAACTACGAGCCTGCATTTTGGAAATAATACCTCCAAAGCTCTTGCTGTCAATCGACTTAATGTTTCGGTTCTATTACAGTTTTGACAAAACAGTTCTGCAGATGAGCATCTGTTCTAATAGATCTCCAATAGTCTCAATATCAACTGTCCTCTATCTGCACTGTATCACGCACAAGAAAATAAGACGTAAAAATCCTCTCAATGTGGAAACCTCTTCAGACAAACTCTAACCTGTGGTACATTGTAATGTGCCTGTGTGTGTGGGGGGGGATGCTACAGGAAAAGTTTGGGAGCCCCTGAGCCACATGTGGACCTCAGTCTACCTCCCTGGAATGATTCATTCTGACAGCAAGCCACGAGGCAGGCTTCTGCAAGCTGGCAACAAACGGGACAGTAGCTTTAAATATCATGTTTCACAAGGTAGAGTTTTAGGCGATCCGAAGTAATGTGCAATCATCATCATCATCATCATCATCATCATCACTTGGCAAAAGGAAGCGCTTTCTGCTTCTGCTGAGACGCTTCAAGGACACGAGGATGTTCCACCAACTGCAATTCACAGTTTAAACTGAATGCAAAGCTCAACATTGATCTTTTAGTGAGTAGCACCCTACACACACACACACACACACACACACACATATATATATCTAACATGCACTATATTTAATAACATATCCAGAACACAGATCTTGACTGTGAGTGTGGCAGATGACCCAGGACTCCCAGGAGCCGCCGGGCTGCTGCGGAGCCGCTACTCACATCTGCGCTGCGGGGAAGTGTCCGCGCGACACGGACGAAATGGTTGACAGCAGTAAAAGTACGCAGACCGAGTAATCCATCGCTTTGGGTACGTCCCCTCAGCCGGGATCCGGATGGGAAGAAGGTGCGCGCACACACACACACGCACGCACGCACGCACGCACACAAACAAACAAACACCAAAAAAAACAAAACAATAAAAAGGTTTACAGATCCACAGCGCCGTGTGCGTCTTCTCAGCCAAACGCCTCACACCGCCATCGGTGCGCGTTTGGAAACAAATCTCATCTGGTATCTGTGTGCTCCCCCCCCACCGGTGGAGTTGAGGAGTGTGCTTTTTTTTGGTTCAGCAGTGTGTGCGTGTGTGTGCACGTGTGTGCGTGTGTGAGTCTCAAACTGCGACAGGCTATTAGCGCCGATCCGCTGCGTGTGTCAACAGAGAGAAGGAGAGAAGGGGGCAGGGCGCGTTTCATTCTTCAGCCCGGCCGCCCCGCACACCGCAAAAACACGAGCACACACCTCCGCCGTCACCTCGCAGTGAGGCTCTCAGTGTGACACGCGTTTCCATCATCTTCTCGACGATGTTTGTTTTTTACTTGAAGCAGGCGTCCTCTTCCGGAGAGCCTTGGGGAGACCTGTCGGGCTGTATTCTGCTTTATTTCAATATTGACCTGCACAAATATTTCTGTGAGAATCCTGACAAAAGTGTCGGGGGGGGGGGGTGGTGGTTATGTAACAAATGAAATCCACTGGTCGAGTTTCACTTCTTAAGAAAAATAGAAATGACACTAGATGACTTAATATGGACACTTTTGAAGTGTGTAATGACATTTTCTTTTTACAATGTGTGTGTGTGTGTGTGTGTGTGTTTTGTTGCCTGTTGTGTTTCCTCTTTACGCACCACACGCAGCGAGTCCAGCAGGCACCGTGCAGCCACCTTCCCGTCTGCTGGCTGCACTTTTCATTCAGATTGATGGCCACGTGTTGTTTCTGTAGAATGCACTCTCCATTTCCCACGTAGCCTGCAAGAACTCTGCCTCCTGCAAACGAGCTCAGTTCTCCAAAGAATGAAGGGCTTTGTTCTCCCTCCCCTGCATCCTCGATAACAAGGACACACCACAAACCAGGTGGGGTTTGAGTGCAGATAAGGACAATTTGGTTTGCTCAAGTGTGATTTTTTTTTCTTCATCTTTTTCTAGGTCCTCAGCCTGACTGCTGTCCATGACAGATTCAGCCAAACATCACAAAGTAAATGATGTTCGCATCTAATAAAGGTCCTCTGTTTTATTATGTATATTATTATAAGCCTTCATTTAATTTGCAACAGTGCACTGCATCTGCTTATGCAGAGATGTTCCACTTGCTCCAAGGGCAGAGGGAAACTTAATATGAAGTGACATTTCCCTTTGCTGGGACAATCGGCAAGGTAAATACTAGAAGAATATACTGTACTTTCTAATGAGTTTTCTCTGCAAAGTCCCTTGTCAGACACAAAAGAAATCTCTGACTAATTTCCTTAGAGCTCCTCCATAATTATGGAACCCCAAAGTTATTATTCCTGAGTTGAATATTTGTCTGCTTGATTGCATGTAGGTGTGAATAAGGACGTGTGCACGAGTTCACTGTGTTTGCCGTCGAGGGTCACAGCAAACAAACAAGGCTAGGTGTTGCTCACCTGCTATTATATGAATCACACAAATAGATTTACTGTGCAAATAGCTGTCCACGCCGCCGCACTCAGGTTTCACTATAACTCTTATCAAAGCCGCCCCTCTGGGACCTCTTGCCGGAAAGCGCTCAGAGGCGGGTCAGGTTAGGAGAGAGTGCCGGCCAGACAGAGAGAGATGGTTTGTAAAACTATATAGATACTATATAGATGAACACACTTTAGTGAGGAAGTTAATCAATTCATAATTATCAAATGCCACAAGTCCATTCTGATAATATTATGAATTCTTTACACAAGCCCATCCAACATCAATCCCTCATGCTGCTTCTGTTTTTGAACCAAATGCAACATTCTGTTAAATAGGATTAAATGGGATTTTCACAGGGATTAGTTTGTTTTACAAAAGCTTCTCAAAAGCAGCAAATTACCTTTGACTAAATACATCCCATTCCCATAAGTGACCAGATTACTGACACCCAGTGAGACTTTGTGTAATGTTATGTAGCTTTATCCTTAAAGCTGCTATAATCAATATTTATTTTTTATTTCAACAATAGATATAGACTAATGTGTAATGTTACTGGGGTCACTAGAAGAGACAGATTTATCACCAAACTCTGCAGTTCCCATCATCTCTACTGAGCCTTTTCATCATCTTTTAGCTCATTGTTTTGGTTTCACTGCCACAGGTTTAGGGTCATGTTTCACTCCCATATCTGTCGTCAGCAAAAATGCTGTGATCAGTCACCTGCCTAAGACAAAACAGTAGACAAAGTCAGCGACTGGCTGGTGAACACAGAGAAGCAATAAGCAGCTAAAGAGCCAGGTATTTTCTTCAGGAGTCGGTGGAGAGCAAAACAGATTTACATTCACCGACTCAGGCTGATGGCTGATATTACTCTGGATCTGCTGGATATGTAAATAGGAAAGTGTTTGCCAATAGGCTAGACAATCAATAGGCCTTTTTTCACAGCAGACATTTTGACATAACAATGTCCCAAGTGTATCAAGTGAAATATGAAAGTGAGTCCGTATTCAGCAAGTCTAAAAAATGAATAACAGAACTAGTTAATTAAAAACAGACTACAGCTGCACACAGACACCAACAAAACGTTTTTTGTTAGATTTAGCTTTGTGTAAAGGTTGCGTGGTTGTCAGTTATGGGGCTCACTGCTTCTTTACTCGAACCTGTTGACCACTAAGGCTTCAAGTCATGTTTCCAGGAAAGAGCAGCAAAAGAGGTCAAATCAAGAGTGCAAGTGTGTGTGTAATAGAGGGGGGGGGGGGTTGATGTAAAGGTTGTGTTTCTGAGTGGATTAGGAATGTGTGTGTGTGTGTGTGTGTGTCCCTGGCAGGCAGCAGGTGTGGCCTCTATCACCAGTTCCCGACCCCACCCACCTGTCCAGGGAATTGCCCGGCTGCCGTCGCCTAGCAACCCCTTCGCTGTCTCCACACCGGCTCCTCACAACCGTGCCACAAGGCTGTTGTTTTCCCATCCAGTGAGTGCACATATTATGTGTGTTCACAATGGGAGCAGCACGGAGAGGGCGAAACAGGAGAGATAAATACTCAGTATAATGAGGAGGAACTTTCTCACAAAGCTGCTCCGAAAGTAAAGATGAGCTTACAAGTGGGAATTTTCAATTTAAAATATATTTTCTGACTTTTCATTTGCAGCCCCTCACGAAAGCGCGCCTTTAGTATTGGTTGCCCTTTAAGAAATAAAACGTCCTTTTTCGTGTTAACCTCATCCATCAAGCTATTAATCATCTGTTTCAACCAGCTCTCCTAAACTCTCATTTTTAACACGAGCAGAGATGAAGAAGAAGTGAAGCCTAATAAGGTAAAATTTTCTAAAAATGTAGCAGCTCATTAAAACACATTTGCAGGGGAAAGAAATGCACCCATGGCCAGTTTTCATCAAAATCCACTTTAAAGTCAAGTAGACACAAAGTGTTTTCTCTTTTTTTTTTTTTTTTGGCCGACTCCTACTTTCGTGATCTTCCTCGACTTTTAAGGTTAGTTTTCTTAGTGCTGAGATCACTGGAAGAATGCAAGTTGTAAGCATCCGGACAGCATCCCAAGCCACATGACAAGATACAAGATGATGAAACAAATTGATGCTTATGCTGCTGAGCCTTCACTAAAGGGGAAAACTCAGGAAACTACATTCACGCAGAAATCCTGCATTACACGGTACGTCTCCCCCTCCTTTAACGCCACAGGCTGCCAAGCACAATTCATGTATTGATTCTTCTGGGCGAGTGTGTTACCCTGGCAACAAATTATTTCCAAGTTTAAAATTTAATTGGCATCTCCCCCGCACAGCGCCTTCTTGGCAAAGATGATGTGTTTTATCTCCACAGAAGCTGACACCAATGCATTCTTCCTTGTCAAATCCACCTGTTATGAGAGAAGATGGCACATGATGGGAAAAACCTTCCCCGCAGGAGATTTGATTTAGGTTGTTACAGTTTATGTGGAGCTTAATGTCTTGGAAATATTATTTAAGTTTATTTCAATGGTTCAGTCACGACATGTTGGCAAATAAGCTTATTCACTTTCTTGCCGAGGTTTAGGTGAGAAGATCAATAGCCTACCACTAAAGCCAGCAGCCAGTTAGCTTAGCTTAACATAAAGACTGGCGACAGAGGGAAATCAGTAAGATTTAGAGGTGCTGGTAAGTGGATCTTTTTTTTAACTTTCACAGTGGTGACACAGCAAGGGTCCTGGGTTCGAAGATGCTGGCTGGGCCCTGGAGACATGCAGGTTAGGGTTCATTGACAACACTAAATTACTGTAGGTTTGACTACGTCAGTAGCTAAGACAGGTAACAAGGGTAAACAGCTAGCCTGGCTCAGTCCAAAGGTAATTCCACCTATGTGTATCAGCACCTCTTAAACTCACAAATGAACACATTATATGTTAAACAGTCTTATAAAACCAAAACGTGCTGCTTTTGCACAGACTTAGTTATGTTTGGACAAAGCCAGGCTAACTGTTTCCCCCTGTTCCCAGCCTTTGTGCTAAGCTACGTTAACCAGCTGCTAGAGGTAGCTTCATATTTTCAACGTACTAAATTCTAAATGCTTAGTCGCTGTTGGACATCTTTGTCTTTGACTGATCATCAGCATGACACAAAGCTTTTGTAGGTCGCCACAAAAACGAAAAATCTTTTCACCACGGCATCCTCCTTGGTGATAGTTGGCACGGTTGCACCTTGTTGACTCAGTGAAAGATAAGTGACGGGGGATGTGTGCGATATGATTTCTCAGTCAGGACAGCCTCGACCCCCTCTGTGCACTGACTGATCACATTACTATTAGCGGAAGCTCTTCTGTCAGGAGGAGAAGCTATGGCCCGGCGAAGGAGGGCCTCGGGGTGAAACGGGCATCCAGTGACAGGAAGTAGGCTTCAGGGGCGATCCAAGGTGATTGGACATGAAGGCTCTTAGCTGTCCTGTTAAATTCTTTTTTTTACATATAAGATCTTGTTTCCTTCCTACAAAAAGTACGTTTTTTTTCTTTTGTACATATCAGTGTTGTCATTTGAGAGATACTTTAGTTCTCATCAAGAAACAAAGCCTCAAAGTACAAATATTTCAAACTGACCCCTAAATTGAATGTTGACGACTTCTCTCTGGAGATCAAGCCATGTTTGATGGGTGTGTGAACCCTGTCTGACCTGGGATAAGCTGACGCATCCGTCGACGTCGCCTAATGTGGCCTCACCGAATCTCTGTCATTTTGATCAGCCTCACTGCTCAGTGAATCATAGATTCAGGCCCGTTTCCAGGCCCCTGTCTGACGCGGGCCACATCTTTGAAGGCAAAAGAGGGGAACAAACGCATCTTTAGAAGTGAGGGATCTGAGGGATCCATCAGAAACAGCGAGGGAGAGAACGGGGGGGGAGAGTTACTGAGAACAGGGATGGAGAGGGTGAATATGAAAGACAACACAGGGAGCATAAAACGAGAGGGGGAGACAGAAAGGGTATAATGTAGACGACAGAGCGAAATCTGGCAGGGAGAGCCTGGCATCCTTTGATCAAACTGCAAACGATTTCAGCAAGAAGCACATGAGAAGTCAACAAAGCCGCGTCCTTCACCACCAACACTTCTGAAAAAAAATAATACAGTTAGGAACATTTGTGTACAATATTAGAGATTTTATCACAAAATGTGATATACACTCTTAGAAGATGGGTGAATGTAGTACATTAAGTGGAATTAGGACAAATTACTACCCTGATTGATCAATTTACAGTAATAAATTACAAAATAATAAAGGAATTGGCAACTCTGCGAAATAAGAAGCTACACCCAGCAGTTGGTTAGCTTAGCTTAGCACAGATGCTGAAAACAATGGGAAGCAGCTAACCTGGCTCAGCTGAGGTTAAAAAAAGAAATCCCCTTAACAGGACCTCTAAATCTCACTAATTTCCTTCTGTTTCCAGTCTTTATGCTAAGCTAAGATAACTGACTGAGTGGGATTAATCTTTCCACTTGACTTGTAGAAAGAAAAAGAACAAGTGCATTTCCCCAAAATGACGAACTACCTTTATTCCAAAGATGCAGAATTTCAGACGTAAATAATAAAGTCTCTTCAACCAAATGCAACGTACATGAGATGACAAACCTTCTGAAAATAGCTTGCGGCAAGACCTCGGCACTCTATATTTGAAATGTTTTCTGTATTTAGAAGTACAGTTGAGACCCACTGCTGCTTACTAAGCCCTGTACAGCCATTTATGGTATCTGCAACAGGTGTCCATGCAAAGATTATAATTACACCAAATCATCAACCATGATGAAGAGGCCCAACATTAGACATCGGGCCTCACACAACAGATTAGCATCTGTTGCAAAGCGAAAAACCCAAAAGACCTGAATTACATGACTGGATCTTGAAATGGTGAAAGTGGATCCTTATTCCATTCTGAGGCTTTTGTATTTCAAAGGCACAGACACACATTGAGGATCTTCGCAGCACTGGTTTGGGCTTGGTTTCGTTGATGAAGTAAAGACTTAATTTTGTGCCTATAATAAAAACCTTTTGGACGTTAGATGATAAAGTTTTCTGAGGCATTGTGTGTTAAAATAAATGTCTCCAACTAATTAGCATTTTGTGACAGACTCAGCAGGAGGAAGCAGGTGGTTTGTAGTTGCAGCTGCAGAGTCACTGCACAGCAGGTGCTGACATGCAAAATACACCCACCGACGGTCTGTAAACCGTCACCACACACACACACACTTTTTGTTCATCTCTCTGTCTGTAAAATAAAATGCATTCAAGCATTTTATGTATTTTTTCCTGACCTCTTGTTTTTGACAGAAGGGGAATACATCAAAGGTCCAAAAGAAAATCATCAGAGAGACTGTGCAAAACGGGGTTCTCACACCCCCTGCTGGCAGAATGATATAAATGCTGGCACTCATATTTCAACCCAAACTTAAAATCCATGTTACATGATATTTACAGTATGTCATAATGTTGCACAAACACATATATAAAATGAAAAACGGATCACAAGACCTGCGATGTAGCTTAGAACAATAAACTAAAGCTCTTGCACCAGAATGTTTTCGAAGCCTGCAGATCATCAGACACAAAGAACATCCAGTTACTTAATTCAAACACATCACAAACAAATATCCAGTCTGTAAAGCCATTGGCTGTAACTCAAAGTAACAATTAATTCCTTTTCATCAGCGTCATTTTATTTCATCAAGCATTTCGTCAGCTGCTGGTGCACCCAAGTCTTTATGACCGACCATGGCGACCGGGGATCGATGAGTCCCTGATCACACTCCAAGCAAACACTTTACAACTCACGTGTAAATCTTTCAAAGCTGTCTGGAATAAAGCTTGACTTCTATGATTTGAACAGAGGACAGGGCAGAACTTAGCTTATCTGTGAGCTTGTATTGTCTCAGACTGGTTCACTATTTTTTTTTTTATTTTTTTTTTTTAGAGCTGGCACATCCAAACTATCGCTCCTGACCACAAAATGAAAAAAAACCTAACCCAAATGTTTTAAAAACAGAAAATTATATGTAACGCACCAATGTAACTTCCATATAATTTTGTCCAATCGTCTGTGGCATATCAAATGCTGATGCTTACAATTTACCTTCACTTACCTTTTATTTTAACTTTGAAATCCTAGTTTGTACTATTTTCAGTAAAATTTGTGTGGTGGGTCAAATTGTCAGGAAATATACTGTATTTAAGTGATTTTTCTTTTTTTAACCATTGCGTGTCCCTCCATCCCTGGCCTCTCTAATGGCAGGATGAAATGTCCCCTCCTGTCCACTCACGGCACACATATCAGCACTGCCATATTAGGACTTCCACAGGAGAGGACCAATGACACTCAGATTTATGAGACCACTTAAAAAGTACAGTACGCACAAGGAGGCGGCTGTACACTCTGGCTGATTGTTTATATGAATGAAGAGGACATCTCTCTCTCAGTGTCTCTATTGTCATAACGTAGCTCGATGAAAGAAGAGGACAAGATGAGGGGAGGATGAGGATGAGGGGAGACCACCCATGAGTGGCAACTACGAAAACATATAAATTATGAATTTGTTTTAAGCTAGCTAAAACAGGAAATTACATACCAAAGTGGAAACATGCAGGATGGATTGAAGGAACATCCGTGTTTTTTGTGATGCTGCAGCTATGTTGTATGGTGTTGCAAACAAACTACAGCCAAAGAGTGGAAGCCAGGGGAGAGAAACAACGGCATCTAAAACACTGAGAGCGGCAGGAAATATAACCAAATTTCATCTTATAGAAATTACAGATCAACTATTTTATCATTGGAAACATTTGGCCTCCACTTGCTAATAACCAACATATGCACGAACATATGCCAGCACAAGGGCCCTGTACACACATCAGGCGCTAATTAGACCTCCTCTCATCATGGAGTTGGATAGAAACATGGCACAGGAGACGGGAGCTGTCAATCAAACACAACACACCCATACACTCCTTGCCAAGGGATATCTTAACACCTGTGTGGTGTACCACAGGCAGCTGTGTAGGCCCCATAAGGATGTTACCATGGAGTTGTAGTTCATTGGGCATTGCTACAAATGAAAGCACATGGCACCACCTTGTGGTTATATTCTGTAACTTCACTTCATCTGCAGACAAGCTATGAAATCTCTCAGGGAGTTTTAAAAAGTAAAGATGATCCGGAATGAGCCCCTATTTTTCCAAAATGATGCTGCATCATGATCAGTAATGCTATAATGGCTATATATCAAAATCAACACAGAGCAACACTTAATTTGTACTGATATTTAATATTTAGACATGAGGCAACAGCCATTTTTTACAGCACAATTTGCATAATTTATCAATACCTCCTGTATACAATCACAAAACCATGACAGTAGATTTTTTTTCTGTTTACTTACAATTGAAAAACCAGACAGGTTTTACAAGCATAATCTTTGTACAGTCAGCATACATCATCATTAATTTTAATAGGTTTTCTTCATAATTTTCCCCCCTTTATAACATTTTGATCTATATCATTCTCTACCTCATTCTTTGTTTTTTCTTTAGTAATATCTGGACACAAAAATAGTATGAACCACCAACAAAACATGCAACATCCAGAGTGAGCACATTTAAATTATCCTGCAACTGCTTGAGTTGTCAAGATAGACTTCTGTGTAGTTAGACTCTGGTAAACCTTTAGTGTTTGGTGTAAAGGGTCGGGTAAATCTGGGTCCCTATAGACAGACATAAGGTCGTTTCTCAGTCTAGCCACTGTACATTGATCGAGAGAAAAACAACTTCCTTTTACTTCTATGATCACACACCTTTTATTTTGTCTGCTAAAAGACCTATTGCTCCCCAAACCCCAGTATAAAAAAGCTATGTATTTACAAGGTTGGAAATAGAGAGATGGCATCTGTGTGTGTGTGTGTGTGTGTGTGTGTGTGTGTGTGTGTGCGTGTGTAACCCTTTGTGTGGTACGAGAGATTTTAAAGTCGATATTTTTAGACAGACAACACTTAAAAGAGAAGAGATATGCATTACAGCCGATGACATGCATTGACTTTGTATGATGATGCTACACACACAAGCACATGGGTATAAAAATAATAATAATAAGAAGAAAAACACACTGACCATTAAACTACCACCATTTTAGGTATAACGTCCATTGATTACAATGTTGTCTTTTTTGGTCATTTCTCATACACATACTGGGAAAGGAGACTATTCAGAGGGGGAGCGCACAAAAAGATGGCAAACATTTGAATAGGAATGTTATTTTTTTCCTTTCTTGAGTCACAACTACGTGAAATTCGAGATCTGTGCACGTCAACTTACGTACGCGAGTGTGTGTTCATGCACAAGGGCAACAAAGTTGATTCTCTGAGTTTCAGGCCCTCTAAACCCTGTAAACAAGCACTACATTGTGTATAAAAACAAAATTTGTCAACTTCTCCTTTTTATGTACAACTGATATGTACTGTAAACGAATATAATACAACGTGTGAAATAGTGTCACAGGCGATAAATAAGGATTCATACAGCAATACAAAACAACACGTTGAATAAAATCATATTAAAAGCAATAACCATTTCATGGAGAACATAAACACACAGCAGTGCAAAAGAAAAACCTCTCCCACAAAGTGTCACATTTCTGGAAAGTCAAGATGCAGTTACCACCTGTATGTAGTAGATGTTGCATAGAAATCCTTCAGATATTTAATGTAGTTCCACTGCTAAGTTTGACTGAAAATGCTGAACGAACCAGCGGTCCTGCCTTTTGACCCCCCCCCCGTGCAAATACACAGGATGACCTTTCTCAAGACGTAATGGGCATAGAAGATTTTTTAAAGACACAACGCTGACGATTTGGTGTGTAAGTGGTGAAGTCAAGACAACACAGATGTGACAAAAAAGCTGGGACAAAACATTAACATGCACTGCAATAGCACTGCCGTATCTTAGAATGGTAACAGTGCTTTTTCATGGTTTCCGGCCTATTTGTCTTTTGTTCGCTACAATATCTCCTGATATTGCCATCGCCTGGCGTTACCTCTCTACTTCCTCCCCTTGGGGAAAAAAAAAAAAATACCTCTGGCTATCTAACTTTTAGCTGGATGACGACGTCGGTTTTACATTCTAAGCAGAAAAAGTGCAAAATACCACAAAAGCGTGCATTGGTGAGTTGACTGCTCCTACGAACGAAAGCAGGACTGCTATACGATGCGTAATGTGCTTGGATCCTACAAAGAAAAACAAGAAATACTTCAATCTCTTATGGTAAATGTCTCACATTCTAAGGGGCATCGTGGGTAAATAAAACCTCTATGTCACAATCATCAAGACTCGATTGTCTATGATAAAGATATCTATATATCTATGTATATATGTTATAATTAATTTCCAGCTATGACACTTCACTATATACAAAGTGAACCTTCAAGGTGATGTTTTATTTTGTGCAGAACAGGTGGTACCGCATACCAATTAAAGACTCATGCGCACAATATATAGTGTCCAATTTTATATATATATATTGATCCTTTATCAAACAAGAATCACAATTTGATAGAACTCAGTTTACGCTTACGGAGAGAAATGATGGGGACCAAAGTGAAGGAGGAGATGGTTTTGTTAATACCTTTAAATTCATGCTTGCTGATACTTTTTTCCTCTTGAGCTGGAACGCTAGGTAGTGTGTTATAAAATATACTATGCTTCCTTCCCAGGATAGATATTTGCGTACTTAAATAATTGAGGAGAAGACAATGACAGAACTCTACGCTAATATCATAATACAAAAATAAATAAGAGGTCTCCGTGGCGGAGTCTTCAATTTCATTTCCAAAATGCTTTGTAAATCAATAAAACTCTGCGGTTATAATAAAGCAGTGAGGAAAATCTGTCATGGATAAAACATCTAAGTGTGTCCATTCCCTGTAGAATTAAAATTTCTCTTCTGCATGAATGACTGTGTGCAAAGTTGTCGTAAATAACTGTGTGCATGTGTGTGTGTGTTGTGAATTAAGTGTATAATACCTGGTTGATTCCGCGCTTGACCTCTGACCTCAGCACCTGTGTACTCCTCAGCCCTGGCTCCACTACTGTACACTGTGCGCCCTGTAAACTGGTGTTCATTCCCTGTAAACACATTACTACTTCCTTTAAACTTCCTGCATGACAGAAATCATCATCAGGACGGCCCATACCAACGAAAGCATCTTCCAAAACTCAAAGTATCTGAGCCCTGAAACAAAGTCATTTTTCCCCCTCCCATACCCAAACCACCCTTTTCCCTCGCCCAACAAGAGTGGATCAGTGTTACAGATGTTCAACCGTAACGTGTTTTGTCTTATTTAGGATTGCGTCTCCTCCTACGAGTGGATCTGGGCGGTGCTGGCGAGCAGCTTGTGCCAGCTCACCACTCGCTTGCGTAGGTCGACTTTGTCCAGCCACACGTAGGCCTCCCCAATGAGGGTCTTCTTTACAAACTTGCCACCATTGGACACCAGGAACAGCTTGCATGAAAAGAACAGAAAGAGGTATGTCACATGATTGGGTATTTAAAGGAATCCAGGTTTACAGTGAGAGTGGTGTATGCTTAAAGGAATAGGACTTTTGAAGCTAGCTGTTTCCCCCTGGTTCTAGCTTCATATTGACCAAACATACAAGAGTGTGGAATCACTCTACTCATGCAAATGCACATATTCAAATAACAAGCATTTATGGCTGTTAGTGTCTGAATGATTACAGATTCCATATATTCTTAAAATATGATTTACCCTGCTGTGTGTGTGCACGTGTTAGCGACTCGGGGGGTTGGGGGGGGGGGGGGGGGTGGTACCTGTAGCGAGTGCCCCGTGGGGTTCATGCTGAAGCGGAAGGTTTCGTTAAAGGATGGCTCGCGGTCATGACGACACACTCTCGTCTTCTTCTTGATGATGCGCTTCTGGGTGGCGATGTTCACCACATAGAGCTTCACATAAAGATCTGTGGATGCACACACACCAAGCTTATATCATACTGCTATGAAAGTGTAATTTCTTGTCTTTATTTATAGTTAATGTTTCAATTTTATACATAATGTTGTTTCATGCTATTTTCTTCTACATATACATATCCTGTATGTAATCTTTTGCAATTATATGCTGTGTTTGTAGTGTTTTATGTTGCCATAAAGCAACATGAAACGCAAAGTCCTACATACAAAATTATGCAAACACACAACCGTGTACCGGGAACTAATGTTCATCAATTGCGCCTATGGAGAAAAAAACCCTGAAAAAGTACATTGACTATAGCTTCATATGTAGGTTAAGATGGTCATTAATTATGAGGATGAGTGGAGTTTCAAATTTTTCTGCAGCCAGCCACTAGAGGGCAATAAGAGAGGTGTAACTCTAAAGACTGGTGTTTGTTTAGAAAGCCAAGGCCACTAATCATGTAGAGAAGAAACCCTAAAGATACATGCAAACGCCAAAACCAGCTTTAGAAAAAGTCCCAGATACACATAGCCACTTTTTTGTGGCTATGCTTTGAGTCACCGCTATACATTCTGTACTTTACAGCCGCAGCAGATACATACTGTCAATGGAAAAAGCCTTTGTGTGCATATTCCCATCTGAAACCAAATGCAAGTCAAACAAGTGGCAGGCATCTTGGGTATGAGGATGTAAATACTAGAAGAGGAGGCGAGGTGGGTGGCAATATGCGTTTAATCGGGGGAAGAGAAGTCTGATTTTGCTGTGTACACCAGAGACACGACTGTGCAGTGTTTATAAAGTCAGGTGCACGTGTAATTCATGTAAATGATGTTACATAGATACCACAGTAGACATTGTGGCTCAGACTTCTGTTAGTTTTCTATCATACAAGACAGTTATGGGAACAACATTCATTTTTCATCCAAAAGTGGCCATCTGGACATGGCTTGCTATTTCTAACTGTAAAATAATGATAAATCCTCAAATGCTACATAGCTGTTTTTTCAGCACCAAATTTAGATTTCAATTGCTAAATGTTGTCACACATATTCACACGTATTTCATTCAACTCTGAAAATATAACCAATAAATATTGCTTTTCCCTTTGAAATATCTTTGCATGAAGGGTTTGCAGTCTGTGCCCACTTTGGTCAGCATGTTCTGCCGGCATTTCTCTTGATAATCACTTCACTGCTGGCAAAGTTGCAGGTCTTAACCAAGTGGACACACAGTGACAAGAGGCTTATTAGTTTGTGTGTGGCCTACTCCTGTCTTAATGGTGTTTTATCCTTTCACATGTATATATTATTAGAGACTTGGTGTATATATATATATATATATATATATATATATGTATATGCTCAGTGCTGCTTTCCAAACAACACAACAACACCTGTCAAACAAGCGTCTGTGTGGGCCTCCCAGCTGTCAAACACTAACAATGATATGCATCACATAAAATGTCTTTGGGTGATGTGAAGAGATCAGTGAAAATAATAAGCCAGAGGGTAATACATTATATAGAGTATCATTTTTGAGTCCTGCATGTTGAGACCTGATCATAGTTATTTTTTGCGTGTATGCAAGCATAAATGGGAAGCTGCATGTGTGCAGCCATGTGTTCTGGTACTTTTCATTACCAGGCAGGTGATCTGGAGTCTTGAACTTGTAGGTGATGTTGCGACATTGAAGAATCTCGAGGACCAGCTGCTCACCCTCCGTCTTCACCTCCTTCTTTAGAGCGATCTTTATCTCCCCCATTACCTGGGATTTACCTGAATACACACATACACAGTGAATCAGCTACACAGTTTGGGGTGTTTTTCTCAGCAACAGATATTTAACATCTATTCTTTCAATTTGCTTCCAGTGCCTCTGTTTTCTCACTCCCTCCTTGAAATGAGGTCTCTTCTGCGCGTGACTGCCCTCTGCTGGACACTAAGTGTGCTCTCACGATGAGTAATACCAAACATGATCTGAAAGCAATCACATTTATTTGTTTAACAAGGATCCGGAGAAGTTATGAAGAGCTCTGCCTGGCCTCTGGTTGCCTTGGCAACTGAATCAAATGACAGTTTCGAATGCTGGGTCAACAAGACCCTGGCGAATGCCATGGGTAGTTTTTGTGTGTGTACAGGTGTATGTGTGTGTGCGTTTATGACCAGACGATAGAGACACACTGACACAAAAAGACTGAGAGAACAGAGAGCAGATGACAGAGAGATGAAGAAAACATGTGAAGAATAATCATCCGTGTGTGTATTGAGCTTCTGCCTCACACTTTGCTGTAAACCTCAGGCCTTTCTAGCTTTGTCATGGTCATCTTTGCACCTTTGCATTTGCCATAATTACTTGACTCAAAACGTCACAGGCAGGAGGGAAAATTGAGGACAATCACCAAGGATGGATTGATGACAATAACCTGTAAATTAGTTAGTTAATAGGTTGACATATAGTATATATATATATATATGTGAGTGAGGCATATAAACGTTTCAATACCTGCAATGGAAACAGTCATGTCAACATATAAAGAGTCTACTAGACATCTGAATGCAAATACTGTTCTGGATAGTGGTAAAGCTTGAGATTACTTTGAAAATGACTCAGAAAATCTGAATAAACACACACACAGACAGAGTATATGTGCTGTATGTCTTACCTTCAATGTCACTGTGTCCCATTGATGATTTCGTCACATCTGTGCCGTTTGGAATCTTTCCACTAAAGAGAGTGGAAACAAAGTCCTGTCTATTATAAAACTACAGTTTAACATGTTGCTCTGTGTATCTTCTGATTTGAATGGCGTCAGCAGGTGTCTGGGTAAAGTGAACGCAGTAGTTTAGCATCAAATCAACTCATCCCAAATGTGAAACTGAGGCTTTTTAACATAAGAGTATTGAATAAGCTGACTCACAATCGGGGCACCTGGAAGATGGCGCTGTCCACCTCGTTTGTCTCCCCTTCTTCGTCCAGTAGGCTGTAGGCGCTGCCGCTCAGGCCGCTGTCCAACGAAGCTGCTGTGACCGGGGCATCACTGGATCTGTAGCTCGACCGAGCTGTGCAGAGATACGACCACACCCATCACGACAAAGAGACAGGAAGAAATATTGCACGGCTGCCAGGTCCAAGAACGTATAAACTGGGGCCAAGAAGCATTAGTTAATATCTGCAGCAACTAAAATCCATCATAATCAACTTAATACTAAAGATAAGTTATGTCACAGTCGAAAGAGAAGCTTATTCAAAACACACGAGACTGGACTGTAATGAAGAGCACACAGACAGAGGACTAGCAAGAAGCATATGAGCAGTGCACTTAGAATCTTTCTCTCAGACAAAGACGAGACAGTAATAACTCACATATAAAGCTTTAACATGAAACAGACAAATACAGAGAAATATTAAAAGTAGACCAAACAAGAGGCACGTAGACCCTACTGACATTGTTAGTCATCTATATGAACTATTAATCATAAACTAATCTCAGCATTAATTTAGTTTAAAATTCAAATTACACGAATATCGTACCATATCTGAAGGAGTTTAAAGGGTGTTTATGAATGCACCTTTTTCCATAGAAAAAAAAAACCCTGTTTATATGCAACATACTTTAGATGTTTAAATGTTTTGCATTTTCAACATTTTATTCTCAAACAGCTGATCAGGCAGTGTGACAGAGTATGAATGATGTGAGATGCATGGCTTGTGGTGCAGAACAGGATCCATGTCGACACGTTTTTCTTTTCTTCCAGGCCGCTCAACGCATTGTCGGATTGCAAAGGCTCACTAATACCAGTTCAATGAAGCAACGGGGGAGTCGTGACGCAGCAGACGTGGCAGTGTTAACCCTCAATGAGTCATATGACCGTCTGAGACATTCATTTCCTGGTATTAGTGAACTGTGTTGGTGGCCGTTAAGAAAGTGTGTGTCGCTGCATGAATCACTGGTGATGTGGCTGAGTGCAACTGTCTTTCTGGCTCTTTCATTAGCTTGTGAGACTCCCCCTCCCTCTTTCTGCAGGTGTGCGTTAGTAGTATCGCATCCTCTCTTTCTCTCACTCTCTCCCCTTGCTCCAACTGTGCTTCAGTCACACGACAGAGAGGAGACTCTTGGGCAAACGCTCACCTCCGATACTCTGCGGCCTCTCTTCTGACACGGCTTTCCTGAGGGTCAGGTGTCTGCCGTCTGCTCTGCTCCCTTTGGCCGACACAACCGATGGCAGGGCTGGCAGCCAATCGGGCTGGGCTCTCTGAATGGTGAGCACGCCCACTACGCTGTGTCTCTGGTGCCTCAGTGAGAGGCGGCCTCTTTGGCCTGGGTGCGTTTGTTTTCGCAGGCGCAGGTCAGGTGTCGGGGGGGGGGGGGGGTCAACGCCAGGAAGCAAAGGTCATGGGGATCGCAGTTTAAGATGGAAGGAGGGAGGAGCAAGATGGAGATTCAGAGAGCGATTCATCTTCACCATGGCAACCAGCTTGACTGTCAATCACATGCAGCCACAGTGTGCAGTGCACATTCGCCCCTCCCGCATGTCTCTAAGATGCGGGGTGTGCAGCATCTACTGAGGTGCATTGTGGGTCCAGTAGTTGTTCAGTCAGAAAAGGGGGTTAGTGGACCGCATGCACAGCCATCTCAGTGGAGGAGCTTCAGAAAAGCTGGTCGTTGTTTGTTAACGAAAAGAAAATAAAACAAATGAAAACAACAAAAGGGCTTAATGATATTTTAGGGAGGGGGTGGGACTGCAACTTTCTTCTGTTTTACTGCTTGGATCAGTCAATCCAAAATATTTAAGTCCTAGCAGGGCAGCAGAAGCCTCTGTTGGAAGCAAAATCCTTTTCCCGGTGAACTCTGCTCCATTACCTGACCTTGTAGCAGTCATTTGAGAGAGCTGGACACTTCGCTGTGCTCTGCCAGCAACTGACAGATTTTGCTTATTTGTTCCTTCAGGATGTGTACTGCAACTCCGCCGCATCTTTCCCCCCTTTCTGTTATACTTCTTCTCATCCTAATCAAAGTTAATGTATTTAAATTCCTTTTCAAAATAGCAAAACCTCAACTTCGGTAAAAGTAATTATTTCTGTTTAACTTCACATTAAAGTAGGATTACAAAATAAGTTTTATAGCCTGTTGTCTTTTTGTAACAGTTAAAGGTTTTTAAGTAGTTAGAACTGGCCGTGAAATAAGCAACCATTGTGCCTCTTTGGGTTCACTGAGAAAGGGTCAAACTTACGAATGCTGAAGACAGTGTGTTACAGTACAGGTGAGGTGCTGGCTCTACACACTCGTGAGTACATACAGAAGAGAAGCGGTGAGAGGTTGACACACTGTGAATACAACGGGGGAGAGGACCAGAGGGTGTAAAGGGCGAGGGAAACCAAGAATAGAAAAGGAAACTAAAGGAACAGAAAAAAAAAAAATAAATAACTCAACAGAAGGCAGAACAGATGAGTGCGAGGAGGCCATGCTGCGTAGGCTTTATTTGCGTCTTGGTTTACTTGGTTGGAGGAGTTGCGGCGGCTGCTGCTGTGACTGCTGCGAGGCATCGCCCGTTGCTATGGCAGCACCTCTGCCACTTCCAGTGCCGCCGTCCTGATGGTGTTGCCGTGCGGCAGTTTTGCTGGAGCGTGAAGCGCCGTGCGAGCGTGAGTGTCCGTGGCTGTGGCTTTGGCTCTGGCCCTCGGACGGGGAAGGCTTCGATGTGCCAGGGCTACTGTGTGATTTCTCGATAGTGGGCACCTGCGTGTCTAAAACAACCAAATTCACCAAATTACTAAAAAAGCTATTGTTTTACTTTAGTGAACTTAGAGGCTGCTACCTTTTTTGTACATGTGGTGGATGAGTAGCTGGCTAGTGAGAAACTCCATTTAGCCAACACTGTAACTGCCTTATTAACTATGATCTTCAAGCGTCCTCGTTAAATTTGATGTTTGTTTTTTTTTTCTAAATTAGGGGAGCATTCAAAGCCTTCCACGGCCATGTCGCTCTCTGTGTTAGAAGAAAGGCAGAGGGAAGCTAAGGCTAGGCCTCTGAGCTGGGTGACATCATGGCAACCAAGAAAACAGACCATGAGAAAGCAAAAAGCATGAAGCTTAAGCTATGATTGGTGTGCAAAAATGGGCATAGGGAGGTGCTGGTCTAAAGAAAAGAGTGCAGAGTAGGAACAGGTGGACAGCGGTAGTCACCAAGATTGTGGGAAGAAACAGACGAGAGAAGCAGTGACAGGAAGAGAGCACAAAGTAAGTGTGAAGAAGGAAGAAAAGAGAGGAGAGGGAGAGGAGAGAGAGAGAGAGAGAGAGAGAAATAGCAGAGTACAGAAGGTTGTTAGGGGATGACGCGAGGGAATCTCATTGTGTCCTACCCTTGGCCGGATCTGGAAAGATCCCGTGGCTTCGGCTCTTGATGACAGATGATTTTGGAGAATCCTGATTGTCATGTGAGGAGCCGGTGGTTTTAGGGGAGGAGTGCAGTGAGGAGGGTTTAGAGGAAGTGTGTCGGCCCTGGCCTGAGTGGGAGCGCCGGTGGTGGTCCCCCTCGCTCTGCTCCTTCAGGGGGAGCCACCGCGGGACGTTGTCCAGCTGGGCTGTGTTGGACAGGTCTATAAGGACCTGGGGGCAAACACAGCAGTTTAATGGGTATATGCACGTTAAACATGTTATTGGTTAATGCGTGAATAATGTCAAAAAGGTTTACCTCGCCTAAGAAATCATTAGAGGAGCACTTGTCGTAGTCCCACACGCTCACCTCCAGGGTCTTCTTCCTCAGCTGATACAGTCACACGCACAGTTAAAGAGTTAGTGTGTCTTTATGGCTGCATACACAACGAAATGGCAAAATAAACCTTAAAGAATACAAACATACCATCTGGGCTAAAAGTGGGAACAGACATTCAGGCAGTTTAACACAACAGAAGTCCACAAATTTGCTATTATTGATATGGGTCCAGTGAATCTAAAATGGGATCTAAAATGATATAATTAAATCCCAGTGGCATATCCATCTGCTCTACTAAAACCAACGGCTGCAATGCTAGTCAGCATGCCAGCAGAGCAATATTTTTGTGCTTCTTTTGCACCATTTTAACATGGAAACTGGCACAATGTGAGTCCTCTTGTTTGTGCCTTTCATATGTCGACTGGTGCAGAGTTATAGAAAGTATACTATAATATATTAACATTATTTTGTCAAGTTAATATGCCTGTGAGATAATTTGTGTGCAAGACCACATACTTGTTCCAGGAGGATGTTTTTATAGATGACAGTCTGGTTCCACTCGGGGTTGATACTCTTGCCAGCGTGTTTGGACTTCCTCTTGTTTTCAGCACTGGGGGGAAACACATCACAAGATACATTTGATCACAGACATGCAAAGGCCCTGCAGATAAGTGGACCGCCACGATGCAGTGAGCACAATGTAGTGGAGTAGGGCACAACGTGACAGTAGAAGGGAGAGAATGAATGCGATGCACATTATTTGGACGGTAACAACGTATGCATGGACGGCAGGGTACGATGTCAGGGTGTGCTGCAAAAAAGTCCATTTTGGTGTCCGTCAAGTCATTTTGTCTCAGAATGTTGATGCCCTAAAAACAAGTGAAAATGTATGCCAGTGAGGAAAGCGAGGTTGGCTTATTTATGATAAAACTCTTGTTTTGTTAAGTTCCACTAACTCAACCAGGTAAATCGTTCTGCAGATCAGAGTTACAAAAAACTAAATGAAAAACCTAGTTTGAAAAATCCTGAAAAAAGACATTTGCATAAGAAACAACAGCATAATCTGACTTCACTGACTGATTATTTCACCTGTTTCGAGGGAAACATATACTTTACATGACACTGGAATAGAGTGAATGACTTTTTAAAATGGATGTTTTTTGCAGTGTGTAGGATTTGATTCAAGGTCGCAGGATGAGTGAGTCTGCAGGAGTTAGTTTGGTAAAGACAAGGACAATCTACTTTATATTGGAAAATAATGGAATGAATACGAACTGCGGAGCAAAAAAAATGGGAGTGTGTATTGAATGTGGGGGGGCATCGAGGGTACAGTAAGATGTCAGGGCACGATGTAGGACATTACTGAGGGATTATTATCACAAAACAGGGACAAACTAAAGGGTGTCAGGTTCAATGCTAGGATTTCATATTACAATGGTTAGGAACAAAAACAGACCATCTACCAGGAGGACGTTAATTGTCAGCACAGAGATGGGAAGATGTTAATATTTAGGGATTCACACTAAGCCTCAAGGTGAGTGGAACATCATGAGAATATGGGGACCAGGGAAAATGCACGATTTAAGGGAGTTAGTGGAACTGAGTTGTGTCAATAAGCGTCCAATCACTCAGAAAACAACCTGGACGTTTTGTTACGTTCACCAAACTGACAACCAAATTTCAACCAAAAGAGAACCAAAGCACCAAAGTGGGCAAGTCACATACCTGGCGTTCTGGACAACCATGACCTGACTGAGGGGGTCCAGCATGCATTAAATATAGAGAACAGCATACAGAAACAATAGTCAGAGGGAGGGTGGGGGAGTCAAAGAGATAGTCTGTGGACTGTGACTGTGTATGTGGGAAGGGGAGATCACGTATTTTACGGAAGTGTGTGTTTCGGAAAAGGGGGACGGGAGGGACCGTGGTGTGCTGTAGCAGTGGATTGAATTTGTGCTTTAGTGTCTCATGAACAGCATGTATGTGTGCTGAAAGGGCTTTCAGGTGATGTAACGCATCCATTGGCAACCGCAGTGGAGATCTGTTGCTCATGGGCCCCGAGTGAACAGCTGACCGCATTTCTGAATCTTTGTCAGTTGATTGTAATTCAGAGCTCGTTGTACTGGGACTGGGACCGCGTCCTTCTGTATGTAAACACACGATCTAATATAATTTGTGTTTACATGGTCTGTTAGCTAGCAAATCATTATTACTTTACAGCGTAGGTCAAAGTTATATTTTTAAAATGCAAATATCAGGAGGATTAACACTTTCGCTTCACTGACCTAAACTACAAGTCGTTGTGATCTGAACGAGAGAACGACACCCGTGCACGTTCGCTTACATGCAGCTGGGGAAGCATACTTTATAGTATAGTATAGTATAGTATAGCTTTATACACACTGACATGTAAAACTGCATTACTTTCGCCAAATCACAAGTATCTCTTTCCCTCTTTCCTGGTTGCTGTGTATTAACCACCCATTTCTCTGCAGGAGCTCCATGTGGTTGCCATGAGGTATTTGATGCAACTGAAAAGCCTCTGTATGGATTGCAGTCGGTGCGCCGATAGCTGTGAGCGTGTCCGTGTGTACACACACGTAGCACATGTGCATGACCTTTGCGCACATGTGCTGAAGTGCGCACGTTTCCGTAACCACCTTCAGCAAGGTGGCTGCAGGGCTTGTGGGTGCCACTCTCCCAGTCTAAATCCCACAGTGGGGTTTGCATTTGCACATGTGTCAAACTGAAGGCCCAAACTGGATCAGCCATATATCACTGCTTTTATCTGAAATGATGCCTCGGAAAAAAACACTCTCTCGCGGGACCTCATGCAGCAGAGAAGGTGGGAGAGTCAATTACATTAAATCGCAATCACAGTGAGAAGAGAGCCCTGGACCTATGAGGGAGTGTGGATCCTATTGCAAGTAAATATGAGAGCTATTGATTTTGACTGCACTCACACCTACAGTAGAACACCCATCAAGAGGGGCAACATCAACGCAAGTACACTAGCAACTTCATATCATTTATATAATGTTTATAATGTCATTCATCAGCGATAAGGGGCTGATGAGTGCCGTAACAATGAGTTCATATCACATGAGGCCACTGGAAGTACATTCTAAACATAGCACTTGATGCATAGGTGCTATGGAACTGATGTGCTGAACATTTAAAGATGTCATGGTAAGCCAAAATCAATTGTAAATCGATTTGAAAATGAATGGAAATTCGGTTTGCGCTCAACAAAGTGGCTGTGTTTGTAGCCTGGATGTCAATGGGAATATCTGAGCAGGTAAATTGCTCAGATTCCTTCTCCAAAAGTGGCTGAAAAAGACAGAAAACTATGAAAACAGTCACATATTACACACAATTTTCTTTTCTCATTTTGTTTCATTTATCCTAAACTGACCTTGATCCTGTTCTGAACTACTAAAGGTGTGCTTGCAGTTTCCACACCCTTCACTCACCCTCTCCCTGGTAGGAGATACACTTTAACAAATGGGTCAGAGTAGCCATTGTTGTCCCGCGGGACAAGGTTTCTGGCCTGCAGGACGTGAACGATCAAGTTGCCCAGCTGCTTGTCGTAGTGGATTTGAAGCTGCAAAAAGAAGCACATTGAATTACAACGGATTCAAATGCAGAGAAACAAGTAAAAAAAACTCAAAATTATGTCAAAAATTAATAGTTTAAAGAACATAAAATACAGGATTCACTTTGTATTTTCATGCATTTATTCAATTTAATATGTATTAAATGGAAAAAAAAAAAACACAGTAAAAATCACATCCATTACTCTTACATCTAAAATTATTTCAACATTTCAAAGCTTATCCTTCTGTTTCACAGACCTGTATCTCTCCAGAGATGGGATGGGACTGGGTCTTCGTTCCCTCGGCAGTCTATAAGAAATAAAAGCAACATCCTTAGATATCACTAGCAAAAATCTGTAGGTGGATCATTTGAGTTTGCTGGTTGGTGTTGATACTGTACACCATGTACTCAGCTGTGCTTTATGCAGTGCTTGAGGCTAAACTACAAGTTAAACTTTCAAAATCGATGGATATGTGCATCTGTTTTAATGTTCAACTGGAGAATTCTCACTTTTCCCCTCCTCTCTGGCATTGTCACAATTCGTGGCTAAATGTTATATATATATATATAATCAGAGAAAAACTGCCTAATGAAGAAACAAATATTGTGTTCACAGTGGGAAAACGGGATACAAACTATAAATAAGTCTCAAGAAATGATTTTAAGATATTTGAATAACGGAAAGCAATGTGTCCAGCAATTCAGTGTTGTGATAGGGCTCATAATGATTTTGCACTTCTGGGATGAACTGTGATTTGTGAGCAACACTGTCAGTTAATATAAATAAATTTATTCTAAGCCAAACATAACAAACCCCTGTGTACTTGCCTTACTGCTGTGGCGTTTCTTGCTGACGGAAGGTGATCCTGGCTGACCGGGGCTGGAGGTCGCTGAGGTGGTGGGGGGCAGGCCGGAGGAAGAGGTGGAGGTGGAGGTGGGAGCCTGCTGCTGGGATACCTTTTGCAGCTCAGCAGCCAGCTGCTTGGGGTCAACACCTGGAGACCTGGGAGGTCTGTCACCTGGACGAGTCACAGCAGACAAACAATCATTATGCAAAGGCATCATTTTAGCTTTTAATTATCATGAAAAGGCTGATAAAACATGTTTTGCTGTTCCCCAGCAATACACAGCTTGGACGGTGTTCCACTGTAACCATAACTGATTGCCCACAAAGGCAGTATGTGAAGCATTGTATGGGCCTGAGTGCATGGACTGCTGTACAGAGTGGTACAGCAACAATAACAATTGAATATTCCCAGTGTAATGCAGACATAAAGAGGAAATAGGTGGCTGAACTTGAGAAAAGAGAGAACTGTAGATGAAAGCGATTTTGAGAAGAGAGTCTAAAAATGGCAAGAGACTGAGAAGGATGGGGACAGTCACATGTTGCGGCCGGAGTTACAGAAATGCTGTAGCTCACCTTTGCTGTGCTCGTGGAAATCCAGGTGCTCTGAGCCTTCAGACTCAGCCAGCATGTTGAGATCACTGAAAGACAGGACAACAATGCGTCATGTGATTCTGAAAATTAAAACTCAAGTAAAGGGAAGAAAAAAGAGAGAAAATAAGTAGAGGGAAATTGACAACATACACTAGAAAAATGGGACATTAGGCTCTATTTTAAAGGTGGATGTTTCATAGAATTTAATATGTGATTTCAGGGGAAATTGAACTCTTCAAGTCATGACAATTACTGTTAATGAGATCAAAAGGCAGGAAAAAGAAAAAGAACAATTATTGTATTAGGAAGAAGATAGATCAATCGACTTAATCGGCTGAAAATAAAAGAGTAACAGAAGGATTCGAGTATGGCATGCTAGACATGCAGGAAAAAGACAGAAAGCGATAAAAGCTATACTCACAGTCTGACACACACTTCTGCCTCATTGCATGGCTGTCCGACGAGACCTTGCACCTCTTCATAGGTTTTCCTCGTCAGAAGAGCACCGTTCCACTCCAGGACTTGCATTCCTATACACAATTACACATTTTCATGCAGCCACCCACAGTATACTAAAAGATATGAGATTCCAATATGCTGTACAGTACAAACACCTCACCTCAAACCAAACCAAACCAAAAGCAAAGCCTTAAAGTGAGTAGCTCGATCAATGATTAAAGGGATCAATTCATTCTAAAAATAAATTCATCTTGACCTGAACGATGAACCAGTTCAGGGTCTAAAATAGTTTGATGCAGTTCACAGTGAGCAACCTTTTGAGAGGAAACAAGCTTTGATTCTTGCACCCAAACGACATGTGCATCAGACTGCAAGCCAAAACTGGAGAGATAAATGCTGGTGACAAGGCTGCTCAGGCACAGAACTGGGTTAAAATGAACACTCGCGTTGTTTCAGCTATGAGACCATCATTTGCAGGACAACACTTCAGACATGATGCGTTATGGCCTGGAATCCAATCAGCACAGCGCAGAAGATAGAAAGCACAGCACAGCAAACCCACTGCATCCTCCAAAACACACCCTGCACACTGGCGGGACTTACACAGATTGAAACAGCTCAGGAGCGTCTTCGGTTTGCGGCGATAGTCTCGAGCTGCATGCATGAGCGACAGGGAAGACGCTGTAGTTTCAGCCCGATAGTATTCACAAAACCGCTCGCGCTCTATGGCTCGCATGTGTGTTGCAGTTTGCACACATTCAAAGAAAGCCTGTATCCGTGCACACACTCCGTTTCCGTCCCTCTGTGACACTAAGCCTCTATGCCTGTTGAATCGGACAACATTTCTCCACATTCACACCATGGAGGGTGTGGCATCCCGCGGGGCGTGACCACCTACCACACCGTCGCCAGGCAACGAGGGAGACGACAACGAGGACAAGTGGTGGCAGGTGTGTACCTCCCAACCGACAGACTTCAACCCATAGGTACCTGGGATTGGACCCACCTGCCTCTCATCAAGCACTCCTGTGGTGCGGCTTAAAAGGATCCCGACGTAAGAACTCGGGGCAGAGAAGAGGCGGAAGGATAGGAGAGAACAACCCATGCAATTATTACAAAGTAAAATAAAGATCATTATTGAATCAAGAAGGAGTTTGTCATATATGGTTTATACGAAGAGCACACCACGCCGTGTAAGAGACCACAGTATCCTCAGATGAGACATTACTTTTCAAGAAAATACTTTGTGTACTGCACTAATTGTACAAAAGATGTTAAAAAATGAAAGCTTTGGACTTTGTTGGCAAGTCAGATTCCCTTCCATAAATCAGTGTAAGAGCTCAGTTATTTATAAGCACTTAAATATTCAGATGTTCAGATGAATTTTTCACATTTAAACAAACTACAAAGCTTTTACTGTGCACACACAAAAAAATATTCGTAAATTCGGTAAATACAGTCTGTAGCTGTGAGCGTGGGGCAAGAAGAGGCCACAACACAACTCTATCCTGGACACTAATGCTCTGTGTCTCCCACCATAGGGTTTTCTTAATTACATTAACCAAATGCCTTCTGCAGTGTGTGTAATCTCATGGTTAACTGAACACCCCTGTAGCTGCAGACCCCTCCCCTTTCTATTCCTCAGTGAAATATTCATGTTGAAAGCCACTCTTCCCATCTACTTTCGCTCTCCAACATGTTAATGCCTGCAGTTGTTCAGCCATGCTACTATTGTTTTGAGATTAATCCTTACCTTTCAGCCTTCAACATATGGGCTACACCTCAAAAACATTCACTATTATATGGGATTAAGCCAATAAAATGTTATACATTTTAATTCAAGTGAAATAAGCACCACAGCTGAAGCTTAAACATTTAAAATATTGTTAACAGAAAATGTGTCTTCTTGAACAACAAGCTTGTGAGATTTATGTTTAATATAAATAAAGTATAAATAAAGTATTTTAATTTAATATAGGTTTATGTTGATTTCTGTGTTTTTTTTTTGAGTGTATGTAAATTTCCAAGAAGTGTCTCACTGGAAAAAACACATTTGTATTTATTCATGTCTGCACAACACACTGATTCAAATTGACCAGGCAGGACTAATTTAAATACATTAACTATTCATTAATTGAATAAAGAGGCTAGTTAGCCCCAGGGCTGCTTTATAATCATAAACTGGGGTGTACTATTTATGCAAAACAGCAAAGTGCCATGTGCTGGCTTATTATGCTACTGATGAATGGCAAAGTACATGTTTCTCCTGCCCACAAAGGAGGATTAGGCATGGCAGTGTCAGCAAGTTGTTTCCAGAGTACAGACTCTGCTCTTCCATATTACAGCATGTTGAGATGCGTCTGAGAAATGTGATTCTTCTAGAATCATCTGCGTCTTTCTCAAAACATTATGCCACAAGCATGAAGTTAATAAAACTGGGCCACCTTCACACACTGATTTTTCTCTTTACAGCCACTGGGACAGAAACACTGACTACAGCTAGTGTTGCTGATGTGTGCTTGTTTAGGTTTAATACCAGAAACCAGCGATCTAACGTTTTCTCTCCAGATATCTTAACTGGGTAACTGCTAATATCGAGAACGATTCAATACCTCACTGCGTGGAACTCATTGGAATAATTTTCATATGAAGGGTAACATGTGGATTATATACCACTGTGAAGTCGTTTCATTTCATTGAATATCAACCTGATTATTTATTCACTGCCAAAATGACACCATTCTTATTATTTATACATATGATGTATACTCATGTAATGACCTAATACCTACTGGTTGGCCTATGTGGGTTATAATTCTTGCTTTTTCTCTCTCTCTCTCTCCATAAAGGACATGACCTCAGCTACATGAGCAATGACAACAATGGGAGCAAGAAAATGGAGAAGTCCTGAGAGTGTGGTTTACAGTACCATACTTTGTTTATTATAAATACCTACTTTAAAACTTGTAAAACTAAAACAAATTCACCTATGACATTGTAGAACATGTAAAAAAAAAAAAGACTGCTAAAATGTACTTCTATAAAATAAATGAGCATGTTTAAAAAATAAAATGTAGTTTTTCTTTGAGGTAATTAACTCTCATGCAGGGACACTGAACAGTTTTTAATTTCACCTAAATGGAGCTTCCTTGTAGCAAAGGAATGTGGACACATTAGTTTTTAAGGGCTGTGACACTGACTACATGCAGGGTTGTTTGTGCGCAGTGAAAAGACATGGTTGTGCTGGCTGAGCATTAACACAGCTACTGCATGTTTGAACTGGTGTATTGGTAACATCTGTTACATCTGATAGAAGCACAGTGGGTTCAAATCAAGTGTGGCTTAACAATGCTAACAGGAACTGTGTAAAATAGCCATAGTACAGCTGCCGTAGCCATGTCCACAGACACCATAGATCCAACCACAAATGCAGCCATAGTCTAAGTAATAACCATATCAACAGCCACAGTTTCAACCACCACAGCCAAGGCAGAGCAGCTGCGCTCACAGCCAGTGGTTGTATGCTGTCGGAGGTCTGCCTTTTCAAAGATAGCATCTGCAGAGCATTTCTCTACACTGGCAATGTATTGGACCAACACACTTACTGTTCCTATGGGAATGCAAAAAATACTGCAATGTAGAACAAAAGTAGTTCAGAAAGAAATTCTCCACCATGACCCTTCAGGAGGTCTGTAAGCCCCTCAGTGTCATTAGGCAAATATTGTCTTTGGACCTTTCCTCCAGTATATAACAATATATTTATACCATCATAAAAAAATGGTAACAATATTGCAGCCGCTATTTTCTATCAAAACAGTTGGACTTGAGCATCAGCCACAAAATTTTATTTTCACCCTCTGATGCCCAGACTTCAAATAATAAAAATAAAACATAAATCAGATCAGGTGATGTCTCATGTTATGCTTGAGATCAATGTCTTACTGTCCGTCATCAAATCATTTGGAGCCCAAGTCACATGGCCAGACATATGAGACGTAAACACAAAAAAAACACACATTAATTACTGTCGATAAATCAAAGTGCTCGCTGATGTGTAGAAGAAATAGCTACGGCTGCATGCACTCTATGGTACCGGTGAACTCTACACAGCTGACGTGGCATTTTACTGCAAAGGGGACTTGAACAGTTGAATGAGGAAATAGGCTCAGGCCCTCTGAGGCCCACACAAAAGGCCATCTTTTTGATGGGACTGCTCGATACTTTTTATTTTCCTATGATACATTTCACAATGGAAAAGTAAAACAAATAAAAATCTAACCTAACTGTAATAAAATAGAAATCCCTTCCCTCCCACTTTTCTTACCGTCTCCCTCCTAATAATTTCCCTACAGTCCCTAAACTAGAAACACTGCAGGAAGTCAACTTCTGTTGTTATCCAACTGTAACTCTGACAAAACATATTATTGTGTATCATTGACATCAACATAAGTGTGTGCTCAGTACTTGCTTTATTTCGTCCAAAAAAAAGACTCACACAACAGTTTCTGTCCGAAGAACCTCTTGGTAACAACAAGGCCTCAACATGTTCGCAGACCTGCCGTACTCTCCGGGCGCCATGTTGGTTTTTGAACCTACCTGTTCCATAGTTTGTTATATTACAAACAATAGTAGAGACAAGACTATACAGGGGTGCATATTTGTGGGTGACGGTGCAGAATTAAGGAAGAGGGGCCTTGTACACTGTTTTTTAGTCCACACGTGAATCACATACCTGTACGCTCGACACGTTTACACACAGCCACGGTGTCATGGCGGGTGCTTGTTCAGCCACGGTGTCATGGCGGGTGCTTGTTGGTACGAGGGGGAACACAACCATGACATTGGAGCAGCTCTGCAGGTTGTAGAGCTGTAACCATTTCGTACAAGTCGTATGTTCCCTCCTCAGATTGAGCCACAGTGACTCCACACTGGGCTGCGACTGCGCGTCAGCTTGCAACGTGGCGCCTGAATTCCCTCTCGTGTTACCGACGTGCCGTTAACCAATGGCAGTTATCCTGCCAGCGGAGGAGGCTGGGCCACGGCTGAAACGGAGAACGTGATTGGCTGTACGTAAGGCGGCAGAAAATCCCTGTTTGGTTGCGTCCCGTCTTCGGGAAACGGGACAGGGGTGCCTAACACCGTTTGGGAGCGGACTGTAGGTGTTCTCGGCGGACCTGTCTGCAGGCTCAGGTGCGCTTTGCAGGTCTGGTTACTGGATGCGGCTGCTGAAGAGAGGAAGCAGAAAGGTTAGTGTGTGTCGGTGAGAAGTGGCTACATAGTCGCTTGCTTATCGTGTCACGGGGCCTGTCTGGAAGCTGCTGGCCTCGGGAGCAGCCGGCTTCATCCCGCGACCGATGGACGTCTTCGCGTGTGCCGTGCTGCTGCTGCTGTGCGCCGCCGTGGTGCACGGCAAGCCCACGTTAAGAAAGGAGAGAGTCCTCCATCAAGACCCCGAGCTGATCAGGCAAGCCCACGAAGACAATAAAAGCTTCCAGTACGACCACGAGGCCTTTCTTGGCAAAGAGGAGGCCAGAACATTCGACCAGCTGACCCCGGAGGAGAGCAAGGACAGGCTCGGGTAAGGACCAGCTCGGTGGGGATGCGTTATTACGCCACCGGCGCACACTAAGTTAATAGCTTAGCCGACGTCTTAATTCTAGATAAAGTAAAGAACCATCAGCAGGCGATGCAGTGGGCGGCCTGCTGTCACTAACTGCAGTGGACACACTTTATGTGCTACGTGCTTCTGATTTTATATTTTTTTTTATGTACATTTTATTTTATTTATTTATTTTTTTTGCCACTGCCTGGATGACAAGTTGGCACCGTGTAACACATGGGCTCCCCTCCCAAAGGAAGACAACCGTTTCCTGTGGCGGTGAGAGTGGGAGGACCCCTGTAGCCCCACAACGTGGCAGCCCAGGCCTAAGAATACACCACAGCTACACTGCAGTCTTAGTTTAATGTTTTGCCTGCTCCTCCTCCTACTGGAGTATTCCCAGTGAAGCCACGTAAAAGTGAAAATGGCACAACAAAGTATGTGTTTGTTTCTCTCCTTCTCACTGGGTTCTGGACGACCCACCAGCGTGCTGGAGGTGAAACTGTCAGTTCTCCCTGAAACTAAGATGAAAGCGGCTCATGTTCTTCGCGCCTGCGTTTGATCTTTACCCCCCTGTCTTTTCACTCTCTTGCCCCTCAGCAAAATAGTGGACCGGATAGACGGTGACGCCGACGGCTACATCACCACAGCCGAACTCAAGGCTTGGATCAAACGCGTACAGAAGCGTTACGTATATGAGAACGTGGCGAAGGTGTGGACAGATTATGACCTGAACAAAGACAACAAGATTTCGTGGGATGAGTACAAGCAGGCCACATACGGATACTACCTCGGTATGAGTGTGTGTGTGTGTGTGTGCGCGCATGTGATTGGGCATTCTGTCATTTTCAGTACAGTATTAAAGTTTAACGTTGCTATTTACGTAGCATGGCGGTAACCGGAGTTGAATCCTCCCCCCCCCCCCCCCCCTCTCAGCCAACCCGGAGGAGTTTGAGGATGCAACAGACCAGTTCAGCTTCAGGAAGATGCTTCCTCGTGATGAGAGGAGGTTTAAAACAGCTGATCTGAACGGGGACCTGGCAGCAGACCGAGAGGAGTTCACGTCCTTCCTCCACCCTGAGGAGTTTGAACACATGAAGGATATTGTGGTTCTGGTAAGCCCTCTGTGACCACGCAGTAATTAAGCATGATTAGAAAGGAGCAGGGCAGCGACGCTGGCTTTTGTTGTCTCGTGGAGTTTTTGCACACGGGTACACTAAGCAAAGTGTCGCATGTAGGAGGGGAAAAAATAAACCCCTAAATCTAGAGTTTTTGTAAATTGTCTGGCCACCAAGAATTATTGTTTCATTACAGGAGCAGATCTGATGTTCTGTTCCACGTCTTAAATCTGATGGGCTACGTTGATGAATGTGCTACATTTAGATAACTCCTTAATGAAACTTTAACTCAGCCAGGAAATGATTGAGTTTCTATATATATATACTGTATATTTTATTTTAGAACAGGTCCAGCGGGATGGACCGACTGTCCCATTTAAGACCCCATCTTCAAATATACATTTGGCTTCATGGAAGAGTTGCGTGGCAAATGTTAGCAGTGATGCACTATGCTGCTCTGTTCATAAAAGTTGCACTACCCATTTGACAGAGTTAATTATTAATATCTCATTCACTCATGTTCAGCCAGGGGTGTCTTCGCTGATTGTGGTGAATCTGGCTGAAGCTAATAAGAGGCCTGTTACTCACAATAGTATTGGGGGTTAGACTAATTCTGTATAACACGAATCTTTCACACAACCATGCAACAAAGAGTAACTGATGACGTGCGTGTGTGTGTGTGTGTGTGTGTGTGTGTGTGTGTGTGTGTGTGTGTGTGTGTGTGTGTGTGTGTGTGTGTGTGTGTGTGTGTGTGTGTGTGTGT